>NW_010582660.1:36843-55856 GCF_000705375.1 Tinamus guttatus | reverse complement strand
ATATCGGAGGAGCCGAGGGCTCCTGCCTCCCCAACACTCCCACATCACCAGCCACAATGGATGGAGGGCTTTTTTTTCTAATAAACACAGCAATAATCCAGCAAATTGCAACCAGTGCCACACTGAGACCTGGACACATTGTCCCTCAGGGCGGATGAGCAGTGCAGGGTTTCCTTGGGGACTTGCTTGGGCTGCTCCGGAATATCACTCCATGGTAATGTCCGCCAACAAGGCTAGGGATGCACCGGAGCAGCAAGCATTCCCACAAAAAAGAAAAGGAAGGCAATATCTAAAAGCATCGCTGAGGGAACAAGCAAATGCAGAGGGTTGGAAAGGGGCAAAAGCAACAGGTTGTCTCTGTGCTGCTGCTGGCACATGCTCCCCACCGCCTGTTGCTGTCTCCGAACAGATGTGGGCAATTTCTCAGATGATGAAGTATTGGATATGTTTCTCCTTCAGGGATTATTACTACTAAATAAATCTGCAGGTTTATATGTTTAGCAGCTGACGGGGATTTTTTTCCCTCCCCTTCTACATTATATTATTTCTTGCAGCAAGAGCCAAAACAAGGCTTTTAAGCCAGTTGGAGGAGGGAGAATGATCAGGATATGACTTGAGAAATCTTAGAAATAGTGTTAGACCAAATGGAGGCAAAATACCCGAACCAAAATATAGCTCGTTTATACATTTAAGCTTGTTTCATGGTGTATCTTGGACTCCATGAACATTGGTTTAACCACCAGTTCATAAATTTGTCTGGTATCTTTAGAATTTGTGGCCTGAGAAAAGATCTTTCCCTCTCTCCTGGTGGTATTGGATTTATTCTTCTCTCATTTCTCTCTCTCTCAGCTGCATTTTAGCAACATGGGCCTTGGATTTGCAGTGTTTTAAGTCCCACTGACAATATTCTCTGATCAGCCCTGAAACGAAAGATGGAGAATGTGTGACTGAAGAGCCCAAACCTGCTTGCAGAGCCCTCCAGCTCCTATGTGGGAATGGCAGGTTGAAGCCAGGCAGGAGCTGACTCATGCATAATATTCTTGATATTTTGGTGTCTATATGGTTTTCTTAAGAGTCCTGTCTTACCGCAATGCACCTGTAGATCCCTCCTTGAAAGGGGCTTGGTGCTACAGTTTACCTTCATGCTTGAGGCCAGAGACAGTCTCCAAACCAACTTGCAGGGCTTCCCTTCCTGATTCCTGAAAAAAAAGGAGCAAAGGATGTTCAAGCAACCCTTGGAGACTGAGAAAGCCATCTCCATGCCCAAACAGCTCCAAGGTCACCTGTGACAGGAGGAGGATGTTGCCTGTGGACTTCTCTTCTTCTAGGGGTGCAGTCCAAGGGTTGAGGACCCCTGCAGCACCCGAGACCTTGACGGTTCCGCTCCAGGAGCATTTCCTGACCATGAAAGCAAGGCCAAGGTGGAAGGCCAGTGGCCACCTGCGAGCATGGTGGGGACATGCAAAGGGCATGTGGCTTGCAAAAGGCACATGAAAAGGCATAATGGGCATTTTACCCCTGTGGCAATTAGCCCAGCTGGTTCCTGCCCCGGACAGCAAGTGCATTGGGGCCACTTCATGCAGAAGAGGCTGCTCTGAAGAAGTCTGGTCCAAATCCCTCCTCAGCTCGCAGCTCCTCAGACCAGATTCTTTGCTGCCTTTTCCGCCTCTCAAGCACGAGCTAATTAAACCCCGCCGCGAGCCCCGCGTCAGATAAAAGTAACGGCATCCACATGGAGCTGGTGGGGAAAAAGCTGTCGGGATCATGATTGCAGTTCTAATTCCCGACTCCTAGCTATGGTCAGGTCGCGGAACGCGTCTCCGAGGTCTCGCCATGCGGCGAGCATCTGCGCGCGCTGGCCGCGCTCCGGCTGCGCCGGCGCCGGGAGAGCTCGCTGCATCACCAGGCAATTAGGTAAGAATCAGTCTGAAACGGGCTCTCGGGTTACCCGCGCGAAGCCAACGCAAGGAGCACAGAACAACTGACATCACAAGCCTGAGGTTAATGCATTTCACAACAGCACATGAAAATCTTTTAACAGATTGTTCCTTATTTAATGGTAAAAAACTGTGGGGGCGGAGGGGGAAGACTCTGTATAAACCCCTAGTTGCGAGGAAAAAACTGCTTTTATGGACTGATCCCCCCGAATCTCCTTGCAAAGCTGAAGAGGGAAGAATTATTCTTTCTAGACCAAAATATATATTTTTCTTCTTTTTACATCCCAGTTTGCGTGAATGAACATGATATTGCACTGGTTTTAAGAGAACTTTGGCAGCTTTTTACTGCTGTTTTACAGCACAGTTGTTCTTAGAAACAAAAGGTTTGAATTAATGGTGTTTTAATGTACAGGATATGACAGAAATGAAATGCAGAAACAGTTGGCTTGCACACTGGGATCCAAGTCAAAATAAAATTTGGCCGTAAGCCTGCAGGGCTCCTCTGGGACACCCAAAAGGGGTGTGAACATTAACTCATACAGCAACAGCCCTGGTGATCATGAGACTGCCGCAGACTCTCACTAATGCAATAATTGAATAAAAACCATCTTCAATTGTCATATTAAAAAGCAACTTTGATCACTGGACCAAGCCGCAAGAGCAGAACTAGCAGGGTGTCCTGAGTCACTTGAGGTCCTGGTTACCTACAGATTTTTCCTGCTCAGAGGTGAGGCCCCTGCAGAGCGCCACGCTTTGATTTGCACCTCCTACAATTTAACAAGCTACCCCCAAAAAGCACTCCAGATTTTCTTTATTTTTTCTTTTTTTTTTTTTTTTGCAAAGCAATATAAACCCCCCAAGTATGCGAACCAGAAGACAGGGCTGATCATCATCAAAACATCTCTGACATTTACTTCAGAGTTTCTGAAATACTCAAGACCCCTTTCTATCTATGTCAGTGCCTTCCTCTGCTGCCTACAGCCATGTGCCTTAACTCCTCCATCTCGGCAGCCTCCAGCTCCGCTCTGATGTCTCATGCATTGTGCAGTGCTGACTGCTTCAGCGTGGTGCCAACTTCCTCCACGGCCTTCACTTTTTTTTCCTTCTTTCTTTCCCCCCTACCACTTTTTTCTTTATTTTAGTAATTGGTAACAGGCAGAAGTTGGGGTATTTTTTTAAAAAAAGGAGCGTTCCACATAATTTAGAGAAGTTAACGAAGCGTGAAACTAAATAAAAAACACCATCCGGTGCTGATCTCAACGTTTATACATGCATGAGTGCATAGAGCCATATAGAATATATTTGAACTGGATTCCTTCTTCCGAAGCAAGCGCATTGCCTTTGTGGCTGCACTGATATTGCCCTGCTTTGAAGGGTATTTTTTTGAGCAGGTTTTTTCTCTTTGAGCTGCAGTATCAGCCCGAATGTCCCAGGTTTCCTGCAGCCTCCTGGTGCTCCAGGATATTTTGCCATGTTAATGGCACAGCTCCGAATTCTCATGGCAATGACTGAGGAATGCAGCCCCTGGGCACTTTCTGGAGGTCCGATCCAATGATGTGGACACTTCTCGGGGCTTCTCCTTGCCTTCTGCTCTCCATGAATGTGTGGGACTCCTACAAGGAGGAGGAATTAATTAGGAGGAGAGATAACGAGCTAAACCTCATGTAAGAGGGTGAAGCAGCACCCACGCTCAGGGGAGGTTGGAACGTGGGGAACCAGGAGGTCTGCACCCCAAACCGTAACTCTGTGGTGCCACCACCGTGATGCCACCAAGGGGACTCAGCAGATGCCTGCAGAACTCCTGGCGCCCAGCAGTAGTTGGGTCAGGTTGTGCCTTGGGTGTTGACACCAGCAGCTGCCTCGTGTCTGTCAGTGGGAGGCTCAGCATAACATGGTCAAAATTGATTCCTTCTACGTTTCTTCTGTTCCTACCCCAAGCTCAGATTAGACACATGCTCAGCCCCTCTCTAGCAAAGCCAATTTCCTGGTTGTAATTAGGGATGGTTTACATATATTTCCTATCATTGTTGGGTTTTTTTTTCTCTTTTTCCTTTTATTACTATAATATAAAGAGATTTCTGTGCATCGTTGTTTTTCTAAGACATCTGCACTTCAAAAGATCACTGCCAACTTTGGTCCTGAAATGGGATGTGGAAGTCAGCGCAGCCAGGAAGACTTGCACTAGCTGAGGATTTGACCCAAACGTCCTTCTGGGAAGTCTCGATCCTTCTGTCATCCTCACACTTCAAACCCTTGAGCAAGAAGAGGACCACAGGAATTGGAGCCTGCTCAGCAAAAATCAATAAATAAACAAAAGCACTTAGCAAAAGTGCACTATTAAATCACTACATGAGGAAGAGCTGCTGCAAGGAGTAGTAATGAAGTAGGATGAGTAATAACGAGATGTGAGGTTGTCACTGCTTCCCTGGCCCTGGATGCGGGTGCTGTGGAGTTGGGTACAGCCGGGCAGGGCACAGAGGGAGCCGCGATTGCAGCAGCTGCACAAGGTCTGCTGCAGATTTTGTATCTCTCCCCTCTCTCAAACACATTCAGAGACTGCTCAGTAATCTCCATGTTGGTCATTTCCAATAAGAGAACCCCAAAACTCCATCTCTGTGAAGTAGCAACTCCCTGGGAATGCCCAGTCCTGCTTCAGTCCTTCTTAATGAGGACATTTGGTCCCAGAGTTGCTAGTAGCACATCATTTTGTTCGACTGGAATTGCTGGAGAAGTGGCATTCTGAGTTCTACCTCCTATACCATAAAATAGTCAAAATATTTCAACACTGCATTCCATTGTGAAAGTCCCACTCACGCAGCCAAAACAAAATGTTCTGACCTTATTCACACAAAATTACGTCACAAGCTTTGATTCCTCCTCCACTCTTCTTGCAACTGTAAACTTTGCTCTATCCTTTTCCTTTGGCACTGTCTCTCTGCTTTTATGAGGTCTATTGGGGGTTATTAATGCAGTTTCTGGCTCCCTGGAAATCCCATAGAATTATTGACTTTTCCACCTGAAAAACACTCCTTGAATACCAGCTGGTCCCACCAAAACACGTGGCACTCAGACCCGAAGAGGTTGCATGCCCAAGGACTGCTGTGCTGGGCAAGAGGAGATGCTGCAGGGTCCAGGGGCATCATCTCTGGTCTAAGCCACTGCTCATTAGCAAATTTTCATCCTTTCTCCTCATTTTATGTTCTCCTCTCCTGCTTTATCCTCCCTACTTTTCTCTTTTCCATGTGAGGGTACCTGCCTCCATGCTGCATGCAAACAGGCTAATCTGCTGTTAAGGATTTGCTTAAGCATTTGCCATGGTGTCTAAGCCAAACAGACCCGGATTCCCTACCCAGCTAAAGCAGGTGAAAGACATCGGTGTGATACCTGAACCGGCGCATGTAGAAAATAAAATAAATGTGCACATATTCCCTCAGACAGGAGAGGGTTTGGTGGAGAGCGCGGTGTTATGTTTGCTGTAGCAAAGCAACAGTAGCTGATGCGAGGGACCATTCCAAGGCTGTTTTTTATTACTTGAGGTCCCTTTGAATTAGTGTTTTAACAAGGACTACTGGCTCAACCGGTAAGCATGGTAACTGTTGCTAACAGCGTGCAACAATTAAGCAAATTAATCTCAACACAGCCACATGCTGTCGCGCTCACAGTCCTGCTAGTCTGGCTTCCACTGCGAAATCAGAAGGGCTTTTTGCCCTGCTCATTGAATTCAGTGATGCCGTTTTTTCCAGCTGAACTGCAAGCTGGACGTTTTTGAGAGTGGTTGGCCAAGGTGCTTTTTGCAACCTGATGTGCCATAGAGAAGAAAACTGCCCTTCCAGCTGGTGAGTGACAAAGTGGCACTGAATCGAGGACAAGCTCGAGGACATGCCTTTGCAGCGAGCCCATCCGCTACCTGGAGGCAGAAGAAAAAGCAACCAGGGTGTTTCTAGGTGTTCTCTTCCAGGCTGTCATCATCCTGGCTGCTGTGGTGACTGCAATAAGGATTTCAGGGACAGGGCCAGTGCTAGCAGCAGAGCCGGTGATCAGACGAAGCACCGCAGGGGACGTGGTTCTTGGAAGTCAGTTGGTTTGCCCAGTTTTTGCAAGTGAGGCTTCTCACAGCTACAAGTTTAGGTTGCAAGAAATCAAAGTGCTCAAAAGCCTGAGTCACTTTTGGCAATGTAAAATGCAGGATCGAATGACTGCTCAGTGCCAGCGATGCAGCTCAGCCTTTCCCGATGCCCAAGTGTAGATCTGCCAACTGTGAACACTCACCACAACCCCATCACCTTGCCTGCCACCAACATCCAAAACGAAAATGTTATTTTTTCTGAATCCAAAATAATGCCTAGAGACCTATGTGCACAGGCAGAGAGTTGCAGAGCTGCCAGAGCTCAGCAAATGCCAAAAATTCACCAAGCCATGAAAACACCTCCCTGTTACTAACTTCTAGGCTCCAAGCAAAAAGATGAGACCAACAAAAACCTAAGAGCGTGTCCAAGAGGGAGATGAGAAGGTGGATGCATGTGTGCTATCTGCACAAGTATTGCAGGAGGCCACCAGCTCCCCCTTCCCTGGGACCCTGTTTCTAAAGTTTCTGATGCCCAGCAAACCACTGGGAGAATGAGGTGGAACTGCATGAACACAACGTCCATCTCTTCCTAACAAAAAAAGCCAAAGGCAACTTATGGACTCAAACTGGGGAGAACTTGTCCAGCCTTCACAAGAAAGAAGGTGCTGAAATCCAGCCCAGCTCAGTAGACTCAATAAAGACTTCAAATGATGCTTCATTTTTATGGCTTATAGAATAGCAAAAACCCAAGATGTGAAGAGCCAAGACATTTACTAGGAAATTCTTGGCACTTCTTCTTGGAACACTTCGTGATCTTTCTGGGACATGGGTTTTCAGGAAAACACAGGGAGGAAGTATATTATACAGGGAATGTTGCAATGTCACACAGCTTTATGACCAAAATCATTTACAAAATATAATTGCAAAAACAAAACAAAATAAAAAAAAAAAAGAAAGAAAGGGCCACTGCAGAGCAGCTGTGGTGAGGAAACTGAGGCACAGGAAGGCCAGAAGCCACAGAATCACATGGGTGAGCAAGAGGAATGGGGATGACCTGCTGCATGGTGTGAGCAGGTAGGACTAGTGGTAGGACGGACTAGGTAGGACAGGCTTTGCCAAGAGGGGAGGGATGAAGGTCACAAGCAAATCTGGCAGCAATTCATTGCCAGGAAGTGGGAGCATCCCATGGCATAGGACACATGGGACCACAAGGACCTTGGTGGGAGTCTCCCAGAGCAAAGGGCTTCGTAGATGAGCGTAAGGATGAGCCAGGCCTGAGCAAAGGTTGAGAAAAGGCTTCAGTATTTGGCCCCTGACAGTAGAAAACCATCCAGATGAAAATCTGCAGTCAGAAGCTCTCGAGCTTGGAGGTCTGCACTGGAGCAAGCGAGCTTTTCAGCAGTGCAACATGAACCCCAAGCAGATCTGCTAGGAAATCACTCTACAACAGTAGCTAAAAATATGTTGGAGCACAGAACACTTCAAGGCAGGCCAGGGCCGGCTGGAGCACCCTCTCCCCAGCAGACCTTTCCAATCACACTAGCCTGCTTCCTTTTTCATGTCTTTTTTTTTTTTTTTTTTTTTTTTTTTTTTTTTTTTTTTAACTGAATTGGATGGGACATGACTTCCTATTGCGACCAAAATTGCTTCCGTAGGACTGTGGGGGAGAAACCAGAAAATAAATATGTTAATTTTTCCTCTGAGGCCAGTGAAGAATAAGAAAAGAGAGGCTGCATAAGCAGATGGATAAATGATTAACCAGGCGCTGTCCTTTATCTGTCTGGAAGTGTTCTGGAAAATAAAGGTTAAGAAAAGAGTACAGAAGCAACTGGCCATAGATGTCATTAATCTGTCTCTTTTTGTTGGCACTGGGCAGGTTGTCGGACCCCCAGGGGCTATCAGCATCCACTTCTGACATATTTCTTTGATAACCAACACAGTTTTTCGTGTCCAGCAATGATGGAGTGGTGGATTTTGCACCGTTACCTTACCTTACCCCCAGCGCTCGCAGATCACAGGACAACGCACTAATCAGCTTGGCAAAAGAGTCCAGCCAGGCAGCGCTTTAATGTGATTTCCAGGAAGAAAAAGCCCTCAAGTTTGTGGGAGAGAGAGTCCAACTTCTGGAATTTAACAGTATGGGAGAGCAAAACGGAGAAGGAAGCATCTGAAGACAGGACTCTCCTTAACAAGGGATCCTGACTGGCATAGTTGTTCCTCTTCCAAGTATTTTTCCTATTTTTGTCCATTAAAAAAAATGCAGCCTATGTTCCCAATATGCTATACATTCAACCTGGGATGTTTTTCCTCACTTTTGCATATATATAGCACAGGGAAATAAGCAAACATGGAGGGGAAGAAATGCAAAGAAAAGCCACTTTTCCCTTCTTCTCATCGAAGTGGTGCCGTCCCCACAGCCAGGGCTGGTGCCACGCGGCACTTGGGCAGAAGGAGTTAAAGTGATCCATCAAGGCGAGATCACAGGAGACCCCCCTGCGTCTGTCCCCAGCGCTCGCCAGGGATTGGGCTGAATAATTAAGGAGCTACTTAACCCTCCACGGCATCTCCTGCTCCTGACGGTCCCCGCTCACGTAGCCATGGCAACGGGTTGGGCGCCAGCCTGTTGACTGAAGAATATGGAAATCGCAAGGATTTAATTTTGCTGCGGCACAAAAACTTGTTTGATCTGAGGGCTGCGGCTTTTCTGCAGCTTTCAGCAAAGAATAATTTCTATATTCATATCTCCCATTCAGATGTCAGTTAACAGCTTGGAAAAAAAAAAAAGAAAAAGAAACCCAAAGCAACAAGCAAAAAAAGCCCAAACAATTCTCAAAAAAAAAAAAAGCAAAGAAAAAGAAAAAGAAGAAAAAGTTCTTTTTCTGTGATGATTTAACGCTTGGGGTGCTGGCGGAAGATGGAGCTTTGCTTCATCCTGGCATCAGAGGCGCCGGAGCACTCACTGCCCAGAGAATAGGGAGCACCAAGATGTTCTAAGGGCACCTTCAGGAAAGAGCCAAGGAGAGGAGAAGTCACAGAAACATTCAGGGCTGCAAGGGGAAGTCAAGAGGACCAAGCTCTGCACAGAGGAGGGGATGGTGGGGCAAGGAGAGACAGGGGGAACAGAAGACCTTAGGCCACCTGAGTGTGCGAAGTGCCATGTCCATGACACCAGGCAAGGGAATCCCTGCGGAAGAGCCCTGAACCCAAGGACAAGCTCAGGAAGACACGGGAGGAGGAGAACAAACATATCTGGACCAAAAAAGGGTCTAGTAGTTTTCACGCCACTGCTCCCCCTTGCAGGGGCCAGGTCCTCAGAGGGGGAAATGTCATGAGGAACACACGTGGCCAGCCGTGGAATCAGTCATGGGAAGAGCACGGTCAACCTGGAAAAGAGGATCAAGAAAATTAAACAAACAACCATACTCAAAGCTGCTGGAGGTGACCAAAGAGGCCCAGAGATGTTCAGCTCTGCAAGACCCTGGAGAAGGGAGAGCAGGGAAGGCAGAGGAGGGACGAATCCAGCAGGACGCTGGTTCTCCACTGCTGCAGGCATCCCTGGTCCAGGGCCAAGCCCCATGGCAGAGCCTTGGGCACTGCAGCAGGACCCTGGGACACATCCTCACGGATGCAGCGCTCACCTCCAGGCTGGAAACACGGGGCCGAGACGTGATCTTCTCTTGGTCACCAAGCTCCACTGCAAGGGGACTCGAGCAGATTGCAAAGGGCAACATCTCCTACCCTTCCACCTTCCCGAGACCAGCTTTGCCCTTGGGGACAACGCGATGCTGGGGCTGGTGGGAAGAGCGTTGCCCTCAGCACGGTACCCCTTTTGCTTGCAGGATGCAGCATGGGTTCATAAGTGCTACAGAATTACAGAAAAACAACCCATAATCGTGGCTCTGTGGCTTCTCACCAGTGGAGCCAGTGGGCAGCAGCTGACTATGCGAGCTGCCAAGAGAGCGAGAGGATATAGTTAATGGGAGAGCTAAGGCTCATTTTTCTCATCCCCAGTAAATCCACCCCTCAGTTAAAAGCTGTAACAGCTTGAACCGAAGAGTGCAGGCTCTGCAGCTGCTGGCTGTGACAACTCGTGACCTCTGTGGATTGGCAAGGATGGGAGGCTCTTGTAACACACACCCCAGGAGGCTGCTCTGCCTCCTACGTGGGCTGAGCCCTTCAGTCCCAGCATTATGTTGGAGCTGATTTTTAAATGCTTAATGTAAGAGATCCCCAGGACCTGGGGCTGTCTCTCCAAGGTACTGTTGCAATGTGAGAAAAATCACATTTTTTAAGAATATGTTGCATAAGTGATCATTTCCACCAGGTTGGCTTACCAGGGAGATTTACAGAGGCACCCAAGCGTCCAGCCACCTTATGGGCTCCCTCTTCAACCACTCCGGTCCTGAAGGAGTACCTCACAAAAGTAGGTTTTCCCAGGAAAATTCAAGTCTGCTTTGTCTTTTCAAGCAAGGAAGAGACAGAAGAACAACCTTCACAGGAATAACACAGCAAGGTTTTTGAACTGGTCCAAGTCCAGACGTGCAGAATTTTGTGGGGGATTTTGGTGGCTGTGCCAGGAAAGGAGGAGGAAGGCAGGGCCTGAGTCGTGTTAAATTTAACCAAAAGTTTGAGATCCAGTGTGAACTGGTAGCAAAGGTTTCTGGACAAATAGTCATTTTTAATGTCTGCATCATCCAGTCCAATCCCAGGCTGGGGGAAGAGCCTTAGGGCTCCCAGAGTCAGTTCTGGCCCATTTAGCACATTAATTATCCCATATTTCCAAGTTGCCTGACTAAAATACAGACAATCAGCCAGCTGGCCAAAGGACCCAAATGTCACCCTATAAAAGGTTTTTCCTTCTTCACCATCTGCTTTTTTTTGCTGTCCATAACTATCATCAGCAAAGAGCCGAACGGGTCAGGCTTCGTGTCTGGCCCTCCTTGAGACACAGACTGCATGGGCATCCATTCAAAACGGTGTCTCTTTTCTAGGAAGGCAGCAAAGTCTGGGCCAATATAAATGCCCTTCTCGGCTCCCCTTGTAGCAGCTGGTGGGGGCATCCGCCTGGCCCACTGCGGTGGCCTGAAATGCATCAGCTGCAAAAAAAAGTTCAGGAGTTAAATAAAACCCAGGCAATTACCTGACCTTGGAATATCCACAAACCCTGGAAATCAGAAACCTTGGAACAACGTCCTGCAGTCGTTAAAGCAGTGACCAAATAATTCGCTTGGTGGCCTCTAATTTGCTTAAGCAGCTCCGAGATGGTCCCGTTCAAAGACCAATCTGTCACTTCGATGAACAGTCTTTCCCCATTACTGAAATGAATGGGCTTAAGTGGATTACGCTGCGCACGAGCTAATTCCTAGGGAAGCAGCTCTTGCCCAGCCTCCAGACAAACTTAACGGGGACGTGCCCATGAGCAGAGAATGATAAATGTCCCCAGCCTTGGGGCTGTTACACGCACAGTTATCTGCCAGAGAGGAAGAGATTTGCAATTTCTGGAAGTTCTAATATTATTCTGAAGTGCTTAAGTGTTTTGTTTTTTTTTTTTTTTTTTTTTTTAACCCAAAACCAGGCAAAAAGTGTTAAAGGCAAGGTCACTACATGAATGGCTTTGCAAGTTCTAAATGGACATCTTTCTAAAATGGAAAAACAAAAATTACTGACACTTGCGATTAAAAATGCCAACTCAAAAATGTGGGAAATCAAGAAAAAAAATCACCATTTTTACTTGATGATTAATATTTCAGTGAATTCCCACGTCTACTCACAGCATTGGTTCAGCCAGTGTATTTCAAGTGCCATAAAGAAACAGCAATTGAAAACAGTTTTATTGACCCTTTTATACCCAGAACAATTTAATTTCCCTAATATAAGCAAACCAGGGCTTTCATTAAAATAATATTCAAGAGCATTTGCTCAAAAAAGCAAGAGTAAGACATACAATTGCAGTGGAATTTTTCCTCTGCCTGGACATATTTGTAAATACTGGTGTGTCCATGGCCAGATGAAGTTTGCCTTTCCAGCCCGTGAGTTTATTGTCCATTAATAATTACCAGTATCCATTTCACTGTGCAGGAATGAAGGGATTTGAGCGCTAATGCGTTAGTGCAGGCAGCGCTTTTGCCCTTGTCTTGAGCTGCAGAAAATGATTCTGTCTTTGCATGTCACCCGGGCAGGGCTGGGCTGGAAACGTGACACGAGCCCGTGGAAATCGCCCGCGGTTCAGGAGTTGAGGCATGTGCTGGGCTGCGGCGAAGGCGTCTGCCGGGCGCCTCCTGCTCCCCGGCCCAGCCTCCAGTTTAAGCCCGCAGCCCATAAGAGAGACCTTTTCTGCTCATGCTGTGCAAATATCCTCCAAAGCGCCTTTAACTTTGCTCCAAGCTGAGCAGCCTCACTCGAAGCCTTTTCACATCTCCGGTCATTTTTGTTGCCCACCACCGACTCCCTTCCCAACTCCATGGGGCTCTCTAGGGACATGGCAACGGAGCCATAACACAGGTATTTAAGCACCGATCATTCTGGGGCATGGCATAGCAACGTCTAAATACCTCAGCTCTCATTTTCTTTATATATCCTTATATTGCTAGACTCTCAGGCAGCAATATTGCTCTCAGCAATGGAAAGCCAGCAGCTTCTGCACGTTCCCAAGCTGCCGAGTGAGGTTATGGAGAGAATCGTGACTAGAAGCGGGGTGGGCTGCAAAGGCTGCGATTAGACTCATTCCCAAGGCAAAAAAACTATTTGGAAAAACGGGCCTTGATTGTGTCCTGAGATTCCTGGAAGACGGGACCGTCGCTGTTCCAAAACTGGCATCGATAAAACAAACAAACAAACGATACCAAAACAGCAACCGCGCTCTGGATTAGAGGAACGAGCTGCCAAGTCCCAGGTTTCTGCTGCAGCTCAACAGCCTGGAGCAGAGTGACGGGGTGAGACGAGAGACCGGTGGGAAGGACCACCCAAATGAGAGCTGGCATCTTAGAGAGTATTTAGAGGGCAGGACTGTGAAATCTGCATTCATTTTAATTAAGTTTAATAGGTTTCGAACACCAAAATCCTGCTGACAGTTTCGTAATCCTGTACTGTACTAGTTGCTAGGCTCCAAAGTGTCGTTTTAGTGTTTTTCTTTGTTGTGGAGCCCACAGAGCAGGCGTTTGCTCTGGGGTGACCGACGTCAACGTGACCCCAGTCACATGCAGAGGTTTCTCCCGAAATGCATCAGCTTGCATGGTGACAGGTTTCGTCCTCGAGCTCATCAGAGAGCCCGTTTCAGCCCTATTGCATCTGCTAGACCCCGGGGCTGCAACGAGCCTCTTTCCTTGCAAAAAGCCCATGTGAAGAAGCAGGAGCTGATCCTGCAGGAATCATCCCCAAAAACAGATGTCACCGGCTAAATCTCGACGCTGGTGCCAAGCGGTGCCGCGGCCCAAATCTCAGCTGGTCCCATAGGACCTGCTGCTGTGCGGGGCACACACGATCTCGTGACACATTAAATGGGGTGATCTGCAGGTTTTCATTCAACTCTAGCCTGAATTGTGCTTTTTTCTTTTCTAAAGACTAGGAGGGTGGAGAAAAAGACCCTGCAAGCTCTTTGAAAGGCTGCCCCTGCCTCTGTAATTAGCTCACAAATTCTTTATCATGAGTAGCGAAGTCTTTGGCTGAGGCCAGGCTAATATTTTGCCTGATGAAGTACCTCTGTGCTGATGCCAGCTCCAATATCCTCCTAGATCTAAGCAAGTTCAGACCAGAGGGTCACAAAGCACAGCCAGTCCCTTGACTTTCTGGTGGAATATTTAGACCTGGGAAGGATTGCAGAGCCTCCTCACCTCACATCCCTGTCCGTCACTGTCACCATCACGGTCACCATCACCCGGGGCCTTGCAACATGCTGGAGAACGCAGCTGGGATGGGCAAGAGCATCGCTAACATCAAGGTCCCTGCAAAGGCAAAGAATTTGTTAGGTAAAATCCCTCATAATCCAGTACAATAGCTCATCTCCGTTTTCCAAAGGAACCCAGTAGTCCTTGCCCTTTCGACCTGATAGAAATGATTTCTGGACCCTAAATCTGACAGTTTGTTTAACCCAAAGCATGGAAGAATGATCTATCCACCAGGCATCCAGAAGATTTTAATACCACTAGGAGCATAAGTGCTTTGCTCAACATCCTGTTTCTAGCTGTGGCCAATTTCCACTGTTTCAGAGGGAGAAAAAAAAATCTCAAAACCAGAAGCTAAATCATGCTAAAAGGGTCAGAAATAAATCCTTCCCTGTCCCTGTGGAGAAGCAGCAGAATCCCTGAAGAATGGGATTAATACAGTATAAGAACAGTGCAAACAAATTTGAACAAACAGCTAGAGTCTCCTTTTACATCTCCTCTCCACCTAGAGGATACATCAAAACAGGGGATTATTAATCAAAAAATGCCCATATTTTCAGATATTTTTTCAGATTGTCTTCCTACAAACACACTGGTGATTCACGTAGCACTTAGTAGGTCAGAGAAAATGGAGCATAACTGACCTGTTTCCTTCGTGCATCAATCAAACTGCTGCCATGGGGCTCCTTCACTGCTTCCCACCATGCCAAACAGGTAACTCCTGGTGCCGACCTGCTCCTTATGTTACCCAAGAGCCCTCAAAAGTCAATAAGAAACAGGCACATAAATATTGTTCCTCCTTTCAGCCCGCCCAGGGCTTATTGTCAGAGTCTCTGTGGCTGATGTTAGGTGGGATCTTCTATTAAGGTGCAATGAAATTTGATAATGTTATGTATACTTCTGTCTCTATATGCATATACCTCATATATATAATGTTATACTTGAATATATATTTATGTATACATATATTTATATTATATATATATTTGTGAGTGTGTGCACACATACACATAGGAAGTAACCAGCAATTACAAGAGAAAAGCCACAAGTTAATGTATGTAATCATGTCGAATCCCCAAAGCAATAAAGGGGAAACCGCCTCTGCTCGAGGTTTCGGCTTCCCGAAGCCGAGCAGTTCAGCCCAGAGCCTCTCCACGACACTGCCATTCCCAGGCGGATCCCAGCCATTCCCAGGCAGATCCCAATCCCCCTGGCAGCCCCCTGCAGCATCCGGCATCAGCTGCCCTGGGCACATCCCGACACGAGCGGCTCCAACCCCAGCTTGGCTCCTGCTCCTTCCCTGAGTGCTCTGGGATGCTCTGTGCAATCTCCTTCCCCAGTCCTCTCCCCAAAGACCAGAGTAATAACTATATATATATATATTTTTTTTTTCATTTTAATGGGATGTGAGCTACTTTCGGAAGCTGCAAGCCTGGAGCCTGAGGTTAGCGAGAGAGAGGAGAAAAAAATGCACCTAATTATAAGTGTGCAAAAGAGTTCGCCTGTAGGAAATGGGAAGATTACATGCTGAAGGAATTGGCAAATAGCTGCAAGACAGGCAGTCTGAAATGAGTTATGTCTCGGCACGGTGACTCCCCACTTGTAACTATTTTCATTTAAAATCATTATTGTCTTCCTTCCTGACAGCCGTTCAGGGGGCTCCAAATCACCCCTTGCCTTGGGATCGACTTGGAAATTGCTGGCCAGAAAGCAGGAGGATGGGGATGGGGGAAAGGCAGCACATTCAGCCCTTCCTCCGGGCCCTCTGGTGCGGGGGGAAGGAGGAAATCTGCCGGGATTCTTGGATTTGGGAGCCAGAAGGGAGCAAAGGTGCCTCTTGCTGCAGAGCCCAGGGACTGTCCCCATCCCAGCTGGGGCCTCACGCTGGGACCATCGGAGCCAGTGGGAAATGCAGGTCCCTGGTACAGCTAAAAACAACCTTCTGGGCTGGCAGGCCGGAATTAACCACCAGCAGGTCAAGTTAAGTTTGGAGCTAATTGAAGAAGACCCTACCTAATTATGACTTACCTGATCAAGGAAACCAAACCTCCTTCATGGAAACATCTCAATTTGCAGCAAGCCTGCACGGGTGAAATAGTTGCAATTGGTCACGGCCTATATTTTTGCACAGTCACAAATACCCGCATCTTTGCGCCAGGTGTCAACTGAGCTCAGCACAGAGGTAATGGAAAGAAAAACTGCCCTTTCTATGGAGAACCTTTCTTGTCCGCCTCCGAGCTTGATCTTTTTCCATTTGCCAGGTCGTTTCTTTTCTTCTGATGAAAAAAAGAAAGAGAAAAAAAAGATAATTCAGCCAGCAGACACGACAATGATGAGCAATAGAGGAAATGGATAAACAGCTGGGTTTGCGTATGGTATTTTTATAACCTCAGTCTTGCTGGTATTCTCTCATCAAATCCTCGTTATTGGATTCTGATGCCTTCCCTTCCATATGAAACTGCAATTATTAGCTCTGCCTGCAACTAAACCACAAATATGGCATGTCTAGGAAAGCAAGTAGGTGTTGGGATTACTGTAATTCAGATGCAAAATGTATTTAATGATTTGAATCCTTGCAAAGATCAGTGCACATTAAATGTGCACTATGACCTCCGCAGCTGGGTTGGTGGCTGCTCTTAGACTAAACCCACTGCAGGAAACCCGACCGTGGACAGGAACAACCAACCGATTTCCTGCAACAAGCTCCGAGTGTGGGAATCAACCTACCTGCTGCCCAAGGCATCTCCAGGTCTCTGACCAGCCCCAGCATGGGGGGTTTAGGCCAGAAAGAGCCACCGCTTGACTTAATTTACCCCATCCAAGCAGAAGGAAACACCTCTACCTTGGTACCACAAATGGAGAAGGGTGGTTCTCCAGCTGGTTGTGCTTTGGTCTAACCCAGATGCTTTAGCAAGTATTGGAGCAGGGATTCTGCAAAGCTCAGACCTGGCTGCATTATGGGCTGCCAAACAAGGCACCATGTAGAACACAAAACCTGGACACGACGGCTCCCAAGCTGCTCCGGGCTCCTGCTCCGCATTTACACAGGGGTTAACTCTGGAGGAAGGAAGCCGCATGCCAGAGACTGCCGATGGCAATTCCAGCACCGTTAGCAAGAGCGACGGCAGACACATCTGCTGGATGAAGCAGCTCTGCAAGCAGCTGCAAAAAGAGGCCATGTGCTATTGCCATTGAATCATGGAAAGCAGGTTGGATCGGAATAAAAAGTCACTGGATGCATCCTCCTGCCCCAGGCAGGATCAGCAGTTTCTCCTAGTGCTTAAATCCTTCCAAGAGGCCTTGCTCTATCATAAAGCCTCCCTGGTGCAATGCTAGCCCATCATTGCTGCACCTTTCTCTGATAGACACAAGGGAGAGGTTTGCTCCTCTGCAGCAAGCTCTTGCATATTTGAAGTCTTAGTAATATAAAGTGAATTCTCTTTGGCTTCAGCCAGCTTAATAACATTCAGCTAGCTTAATAATATTTGCATTAGCTTGGTGTCTGTTCCTTCCTTAGTACTAGCCCTTTTCGAGCATCCCCTAAGGAAATAGTTTCAAGTTTTAAGAGGTGGAGGGTGAGCTCTGGAGCCAGGTCCAGGGGCTGCGGTTCCGCAAATCACAGTTCTCACCAGCTCCGCACACTGTGCTCCTTGGTTCACAGCCCCCTTTGCATCCGTTTGTTTCTTTAATTTGGGAGTTCCAGGAAAGAAACGCTACAGAGACATCATTCTTTTCCAAGCAGCTGGTTTCTCCACAGTGGAGGTGTCGCCTGTGTCCCACTCGGGTCTCCGGCGTGGGTTCGCATTCCAGCGGGACAAGGAGGGATTGTTGCTGCTGCCGCCGTGTCCCCGCGGGCCAGCAGCTCCCGTCCTGCCCACGAATCAGCACAGAAAAGGCAAGTGTTGTGGGCTCCAGCGAGCGCACAACTGCAGATTGAGGCATTTGGCCCCATTCGTTGCAAGCCTTGATAAAGCAGAGCCAACTTCACATCGGAAACGTGCAGGGACTGCAGATCTTGTTCTAGTAATGCATCTGGTTTTGCTCCACTTTGTCTCTCATTTCTTATTCTGATAAGTAAAAACAAAGACTTGAGTTTCCTCAGGACCCCAGAAGAAATAAGGAGAGTTTTTCCAGGAGGGGAGCCCCGGCAGACCGGGGGTCTCTCTGCAGCCTGGGCAGTGGCCTGGCCTAGCAGCTAGGTAAGAGGTCAGAACCACGTTCCTTGCAGGAAGAGGAGACCTCATTTGAACAATATTTAGGGTTCTGCTGCTTCTCTGGTAGATGCAAATCCTAAAGGCTTCTGCTGCCTGCAGCATATATTAGTGCCATGCCCTGGTGCATGCAGAATTGCAGCTTCCCTTGGTGACACCGCTCCGGAGATGCACCAGCCTTGCAAGGGACAGGGAGGGCAGCTGGCCCTGCTCAGGCAGCAGGATTTTCTCCCCCAGGTCTTCTTGCATGGCAAAGCAGGACCAGTTGCCATCAGCTTCCTGGGTTTTATGAAAAAAACAGTGTCTTCGTGAGGACGGGTGAGCTGGAGAGATGGGAAAGCAGGAAAGATCGGAAAGGGAAGCGGGGGAACATCCTCAGCCAAGACGTGACGGGTAGCAAGGATGCACATCACGCGTCCTGCTCTCGATACAAGTTTTGGGCATCTTCTCTTTTTGTCTTTTGTGGCTACAGGGCACACGGGGTCAGGACACTTTTTCAGAGGTTTTCTTGATGTCTTTTGGTTCCTACCAAGGGAAAAAAAAATAGCAGAACAAAAAAATTCTCCTCCCACCTCCAATTTAATAGGTTTATCAACCTTAGAGCAGTCTTTTGCCAGAACAAGGATGGAGAGCACTTGCCAAATTATTTGTTGTCATTAAAATAAATTAGGTATCAAGTTATAAAACAATAGCTTGGTGACAGAAAGCTGGAAAGCCCGAGGGGTCCTAATCAGAGGCAAACACGCTGCGCGTTCTGGGGCCGGGTGCGCAGCACTGGGAGCGCTTCCCATCCGGAGCGGGAGAGCAGCTCTGCAGCACATCTGCCGGCCCTGGTGGCTGGAAAATTAGCTCACAGCCACTGATTGCTCCAGAAATGGAAGGGGAGGAAAATGCCCTGCACCGTTTTTGTGGAAATCTT
>NW_010582660.1:13266-36803 GCF_000705375.1 Tinamus guttatus | reverse complement strand
GCAGGGACCGCGCGTGCGAGTGCTGGTGGCCTGGGGACAGAGGGGCATGATGATGATGGTGAGGAAGAGGAAGTCTTGCTGCTTCCCCCCTCAAAAGCACAGATGTAACAGGCGATTCAAGGATTTATCAAGCCCTGGGCCGTGCCGTGCGCTCAGGATGTCCACGGGCAGAGGCGAGGAGGAGGTTGGACCAAGCAGGACTAAGGCTTGAACATTCCCCAGCCCCGGGCACCCAAATCCACCACCCTCAGCGCCTCGGCATCCCCACCGTGTATCCCCCTCTGCATTTCGGGGACCACGTCACCCCCAGCACCTCCCCGGCTGCGCCCCGCGCACGGCCCCGCCGGGCAAGGCCGGGCAGCTGGCGCGCGGCGCAGACGGATTAGCCGCGGCGAGCCGCACAGGGGCGCAGTGTTGCGGCCGGGCGGCCCCTCGGCTCGCGGGATGAGCCGCCCCGCTCCGCAGCTGCACTCCTGGCGTTTCCCCTTGGCTCCCTTCGGGGAAGCAGGACAGCCCGGCACGGTCCAACAAGGACAGTGGGGAATAAACCCTCCGCTGACGCTCTGCAGGGACCCACGGGCTCTGCTTGGGCACCAGGATCAACTCCTGGGGCATCCTTCCCTGCTCACCAGCAACATTTATCACCTGCAAAACCCAGGATGTGGAACACTTTTCTCCCATTTCTGCACACTTGCAGCTGCAGGTACAAGCCTAGAAGTTTTGCTGATGTCCCATCATAGGTGCAGCAGCACCTATCTCACCTTGACAAGGAACCACTTTGTCCAGCTTCCTTATTGGAAGCAGATCCAGCCTGGACAATACTCTGTGTTCCCCTCTAGTGCCCGCAGATGTCTGTCACATGAGAGATCATCCCCGGAAACATGCAAGGGAGAGCCACACTGAGGAGAGCAGCCAAAATGTAATCCCTCATCCAGGTTCAGGATTAGCTGAGGAGGGAGGGACTGGGCCAGCTTCAAAATCTGAACAACAGCAAAAAAAAAAAAAAAAAAATCTCAGTTTCCAGCATCCACCAAACAGCTGCTGCTCAGTTGAGCCAAGAAGTTCAAAAACAGCCAGTGAATTGGAATGCTGCCAGCACTAGCCACCAAAACACCTTGAAAGTGTCTCATTTGCAGAGGCAGAAGCTTCCTGGAAAACATAGGTCTTAGCTGAATTATGCAGAGATCAAAGGTAACACATTCTGTTGGTCACAAGAACTTCGGTGGCACCAGAACTGCTCCTCTTTGAGATGCTCTCCCTTGGAAAATTGCACGAACATCTAAGCAGTGCAGAGACTAAAAACAAGGACAGGGAAAAAGTAAAAATATTCACAGTACATAGAGTTTGAATAGCAGCTAATAACTCACATCAAGTTTCCTCTCTGTTTTCTTAGCTGCATCCATTTAATATGGAGACCAAGTGCTTCTAAAGATCCCCTCTACATCTCTGGAGCATCACTGAGGTGTCTGAAACACGATCTGATTCCAAGGTTGTGATAAAGCCTCCAATTGGATGGTCTTTTAGGAAGTTTTTCAGCTTCTTTTTGCTCTCAGGTACATACCAGACTAAAATTAGACTTATTTTCTCCCTTTTCAGCAAAAAATTACCAAGGGATTTTAGCTTTTCCTTGCAAACTATCTAGCCCGCATACTCCCAGTGCAAGAACAAGGAAGTGAAAGGCTTCAAACTGGCCAGACAAGTTTCACTGCCCAAGCTAAGTAAACTCAAAACCCAAATAAACTGTATCCTTTTGGCTAAGCTGGGTTTTCGGCCGATCCCGGCACAAGCTCCGTGCACTCCCCGTTTAATTCACTGGCCTTTTCCAACCGAGACTCTACTTGCAACTACTGTAACAGGGACATTTTCTCTCAGACCTGCTGTCCTGCCTTCGTGACACTGTAACATGAGCCTGCTGAAGTCTTCTCTTTAAATTAGTTTTTCATACCAGTGCAAACAAGAATGACAAGAGAAGGGCAGTCATTAGGTAGAATATAACAATAGCTCTGGCTGGTAATTAATTGATAGAAATGGAAAGTACCTTGATTAAGAAGGGGAAAAAAATAGAGTTCTCAGGAATAGAATTTCCTTTGAAGTCGTTGTTAGTGATTCATCTGCTGACCACTGGGATTTGTTTCATGCACGACTGGAAGCCCTTCCCTGCCACGAAGCCTCCATGGAGCATGAAGAGCACAGGGCAGTGCCAGCGAGCGGCCCCTGCAACACCTCATCCATGCACTGCTGCTCTCCATAGGCACCCTGTCCTTCACTTTTGAAGGTTTTTGCAGTTTCTCCTCTCATTCTTCATGTCTTGTCTGTTTAAATGGCACCTGGATGGAGGGCGCAGATATCCCTAGCTTGCAAGCATGGATGGCTCTATAGGGTTGACGTGCGTTTAATACCCCTGCAAATACAACTGAGCAAGGCTGGCAGCTCTGGATGGTGGCTTACTGCTCACATGGGCAGCAGGGAGCCATTGTCACCTGCCTGGCTTCAGGGCACCGAGATGCAGTGGGACATGCTCCTCCTTGCAGGCAATGGGTTGTCATGCAACCTTCCCTCCCAACATGCATGGGAATGGTAGGACAGACACACCTGCTTACTTGGATCTGATTAAGCATGAAGCTTGTTTTCTCATCCAAAATTCACTGGAAGCTGCAAAATCATTTGAGTCAGCAGAATGGGGCTGTGAGCAAGGGGGCAACAGAGGGGTTGTCATCTCTGGCACCTCCGCCTTCCAGCGGAGTTTCTTTAAAAATCTTTCCAGCATAATCCCCCCAACTATGTGATCTTTGTCCCAGAGGAGCTGCGCTGTTTCTATGGAGTCTCGAAAACACTATCCATTTTCCCTTTGAATTCATTTCAGAAGGTTCAAGAATTAGAGCAAAACAGCAAAAAACAAATCCAAATCCTCACTGGAAAACCACTTTGGAGGTTGCCAAAGTGGCGAGGAAGGTGGGTGCAACAATAGCTCTTGACTTCACGATTCTCTACGCTTCCTGCCCCATGGGGCACGCGTCAAAGGAAGATTAGCACCTGCCGAGCACTACACTGGGATACAAGTGCCCCCCTCAACTCAGGGCAACAGGAGCTCCAAATGGAGAACTGAGCTTGCTGAGATGTCAAAACAGCTCTCAGCACTCGGTGCATGTTCTGCTCAGCAATGCACAACCCGTGTACAGCCGTGAAGGTCCTTGCACACGGCCAGGATGGACCTCAACGAGACCTGTGGCTGCGGTGCAAAGCCATGAGAAACACGGGGCTGGTCCCTCACCAGCTCCAGAAGCCCCCCGTCTACCCCTTTCCCTGCTTCATCTCTAGCAAAGATGGGCAGAATGATCCAAACCCCTTGGAGCATCTCCAAGCAACTTGAAAGCCCTCAAGCTCATTGTCTCGGGCTTTCCAAAAGACAGGAGATTATTAACTGCATTTTACATGCATGGAGGCACTGACAAGAGCTGTAGGACCTCATAAGGAAGAGGATTTTTGTTTGTTTTTTTGTTTGTTTGTTTGATTATAGGCAATTTGGAAAAACTAAGAAGATCAGTTGGGGCTGGATCTAAAACAGGCTTAAAAAAAACTTTTGGCAAATCACAAGCTGAAAGAGAAGCAGAGTGGATCATATAAAACATTATGCTTCAATCAAATTGAAACCATTCCTCATTGATTTCTTGAGAATGCCTTGAAGCCGCTTATACAATTAAAGGAAAGCTTGGAGTAGGAATTGGGAGGGTACCTTTTGAAAATGTCCACACAAGACCTTTGAGTGCTTTTTCAGAATTATCTTCCAGCTTTCTCCAAAGCTAATCATTGGGCAAAATTATCACAAATTCATTACACTCTTCACTCTAACAGAATTTGCATTTTTCATCAAAAATGCTTTCAGGAAAGAAAACAAAATTTTCACTCAGTGTATCCAGTTTAACCGGGAGACTGCAGTAGAGCCCAGAACTCCTTCATACAAACCAAGAGGGCAAACATGGGTTAAGCTCAAACAAATACATTCCTGAAGATTGTAGTGCCCAGGATAATCCAGATATATCCCTGTCCTTGCCAGTGCGTCCTCCCATCGGACTGCTACTTCATTTCATTCTCTTCCTTACTTTATCAGTCTTGAAAACCAAGAAAACAAATATTTTGCCTTTTCATAAAGCATTATGAACTACAAATGAATAACATGTTGGAACTGCTAAATATTAATATGTCAGTATATTAGTCTTCAGTTCATGAAATGATCATTCATATTCATGGAGCAATGGACTGATGACAGATATTGTTCAATATGCAAAAGCCTCGGGTGTCTCCCTTTGGAAGATCCGTCTCCCTGTTATTTCTGCTCTCCACAACTTCCTCTACTCCTGATCTAGCCCTTCGGCTGCTCAGAGCTGGGGACACCAGCATCCTGCAAAGATGCGGTTCAGTCCTGCAGCTCCGGCTCTTGTGAGCTGGTTCTCAAAGGAAATTAGTCTCATTAGCCACAGGAGAACACAAAGTGGAGTAAACGCTTCGGTACCCAAGCAATTCTTCCTTGCACGCAGGGAAATGGACTCCATCACTCTATTTACTGGCCTTTCTCACCTCCACTAACTTAAGCACTGCAAACCCATAGCTTGCCTAAAGGCTCTATTGCATTTGAATGACAAAGAATGACCCATATCTGCCATTCACAGTTATATCAAAGAACTAGTCCCATTTATTTTTTGCAGTTAAATCTGCTGAAGCATTTTCTGTTTTCTCTGGATGATTTGATTTGTCACAGCTGGGACAGGAGACAACACAGATCCCAGGTAATGGTGCAGGGTGAGGGTTGGGGTTTCTTCTCCCCTCACCCCCCACCTGACTGCAAAACCAGCAGCATGAAGCAAGACCACAGGGTGGCAATTAAAGTAATTATAAAAAATTAGATCCCTCCCCCTTTTTTCCACTCACATAATGGCAGGTCATTAAAGTTAATAGTCAGGATCACATTTGTACATGTCAGCAAAAAGTCATTGTAGCGTCTTTCATCTCCTCCCCGGCACCAGCTTCCCCCTCATTCCCGCAGTGTCCCAGAGCACAGGACACTGTGTCAGCTTCTGGCTTTGGATTTTCTTCACAAGACACCTGCTGCCAGGGAATCACCAGGCTTCGAGGTGTGAAAACTACTCTGTTGGGATAGGAGAGCTTTCAAGTACTCTGAATATTTCCAGGTCAGGGAGGAATTTGTGTTAGCTGCAACCCCAAAGACAAGCGCATCTGAAGTCCAAGGTGGGAAAAAAGAGGGAAAAGCAGCACAGGCTGCCTGGGTGCTATGCAAAGGGACATCCAGCACAGGGTGGCCTTGGCCTGGAGCCTCCTCTGCCACCACATCCCCAGAGATGGACCCACTGCATCTTAAGGCCACCCTGGGGTCTCATCCTCCTTGTCGTAAGAGGAGAGGCCGGTGCTGGTGCTGCATCCAAAGGGATGCTGCCAGCACTTAAAGTAGCCCGGTGTTGTCTCTGGGTAGAGGAACAGTTACCTAGGATGAATTTCAGGTGGAAATTGAAGCCTGAACCAAGAACAAGCCCCAGGACAGATCAGGCACAAAGGGAGGAGCCTTGAGAGAGCTGAAGAAAGAAGAAACTATTTAATTTCAGCCTTTTCCCTCATTGTGTACTTAAAATATGCTTATGAAAATACATGAAACATGCCTTTTGAATAAGCAAGCAGGTCAGTGTCATTCAGAGTTCACACTGAACAGGAAAGTCCAAGGGTAGAGCACCTACGCTGGATTAACATAGAAATAAAACCATTTGAGGTACACTAACCGGTCCCTTCACCATAAATACCACATCTGGCTGCAGTAGGCTTCTACTCTTCTCTTGAAGAAATTCTGTTGCTTTCCCAGTTGGGATTTGTAACACTTTGGAGCAGAGAAGACTTTGTCTAAGAGATGGAGGAATTGGGGAACAATAACCACTAACAACAGCACAACTACTGCATGCCGTGAGCTCACGGAGAGGTTGCCGATTTTATAGTGGCAAATGATACTAATAAATACTTGGGGCCCAGAGGAATCCGCCGTCGCAATGGAGGTTCCAGGTTACAAACCACCAGCTGCTCCATCCGATCTGGTATCCGAGCCCAACCCCAAAAAAAAGGATTCTTATTTTACTTACTTGATCCCAGCGAGATGGATAGCGTCTGCTTTTGCTGAACTCATCAGCAGGCCTCTCCTGATGGCCAAGCATGCCAGAGGCTGTTGAATGATGCAGACTTGATGTTATCCTAGGAGAAAATTTCATTTCCCCATTTTTACACTGGAATGTCTCTGAACTATCCCAGCTGCTTGGGAGTGATAACTTCTGGGGAATGATACACCTCAGTCATTCTTTTCCTCTCAAAAGATCAAAACTGGCAATGAAATGGCAGCATGAGGCTTTCTAGGAGGAGGAGGGAAAAGATTCCTGCCATAGGTTTTTAAGGAGTGAAATGAGAATTGTACCCAGGGATAGCAGTGAGGAAGAGGAAGGTCTACTCTCCTCTGCCTGCATTTCCAGAGCCCCTTTGGAAATAAGTCCTGTCCTCCATTAGGAAAAAACTGACACACATCAATTCATTCCCATGCTGGACTTCATGGAGGGAGCCAGGTCCAATTCCCTGCTCACAAATCCAGCAGAGGACACAGTTCTGAGCCCGACCTGATGTGTTCCAGGTTGCCACCGCAGGGGCCGTCCCCTCAGGACCACTGCTGAAAAGCGCTGCCGGCAGCCGCCCACCTCAGGGCAGGGGTTCACATCTGGATTTGCCTTTTATTGCTCTTTACACTTTGCACAACACCCTTGTGCAGCCAGGACTGCGGCAGCACTTCCAGCCCCTTGCAAGGCTGATCCGAGGCTTCCCATGGCACTAAAAGTCCCAAGCCATATGTGCTGGGAAGTCCCTTGCCTGCCTGTGCTTTCCCTGCACAAGTCACAGTACCTCCCATATCACTTAGCCCTCCTTCAGCAAACTCCTATTGTGCATTCGATACTTTTATCTTTTAACAGTTTTCCTTTACATTTTTCATCTGCTAAATTGCATTTTTGTGGGCTTCTCTCTCTCTTTTTATTTTAGTTTATGTTAGTTCTTTCCCCGGTGTAACTGTACTCTTAGGAAGATTTTAATTACCTTCCTTTAAAGCCAAATGACAAGTAGAGCATGTCATTTGTAGCTAAAGTATCACTTGAAAATGCAAAAGCCCCAGCTTTATCAGGCTTAAAAGCTTTCCTGGAATATGTTCAAAAACTGCTGACTGGGCAAGATTAAACATCACAATGTTAAGTAAAAGATCTCTGCATGTGGTATTCTTTTATTCCCCTGAGTGATTGAGTTAAACTGCAATGCAGCCCTCAAACCTTCTTCTAAAATATTATTAATTTTTTTTCTTTGTGCAGTAGGGAGAGAGGCTGGGGCTCAGGGGATGCAAATCCCCAAACAACCGTCCTTGCAGGCACCAGGGAGCTGAAGCCACGAAGCCTTCAATGAGCTCGAGTGTTTCTAGAGCAGAACCACAACACAGGGACAGGAGGAGCAGCCCCGTGCACATGCTGCCGGCCACGTCAGCCCCAGGAGCCCAGGCAATGTTTAATCCTGCAGCACAGTAACAGCCTGGCTGCACTGGAGTATTAAGGGAAACAATTTGTTAAGATGATTTCTTGCACTGAGGGTCAGCAAAACCAGTGCAGGGAAACAGCCTCTTAATTGCTAGGAGAAGGAGCAAGAAGGGACTGCAGGGCAGGGGGAGCCTTGTACAGTAGGGGAACAGCCCAACCCAGCAGCACAAGCAACAAGCAGCAAGAAGCATGGGTTATTTGCAAAGGGACAGTGATGTGGAAAACGAGTGAGGGCAGGGGGAGCCTTGTACAGTAGGGAAACAGCCCAACCCAGCAGCACAAGCAGCAAGAAGCACAGGTTATTTGCAAAGGAGCAGTGATGGGGAGAGCCAGCACAGGGACAGAGATGTCCCAGGTGCCCACACACTTAGGGACAGAGGTGGCTCCTGGCAGGCTCTGGAGCACAGCAGTGATTTTGCTGCATGAAAGTCGTGCAAATCCTCTGCAAGGGAGCAACACGATGGTCAAGGAACAGCCCACACCAAGGGACACCAGGGCATTGCAAAGATGCATGAGCATAACCTGTCCCCAACGAGCTGCAGGAAAGCCCAGGGGTACCAGACAGGCAGAACCTGGGGAATAGGTGAAAACATCCTCATTCCATGGAGGCTCAGCAGGGCTGGGAAACAGGACAGCAAGGCTGGGGAGGCTCACGGGGAGGCTCGTGTGGGTTCCCCTGGAGGGTTTTCTTGATTTATAACAACAGATTTTCCCCTCTCTGAAAGCAAGGAGATGATCCTGACCTGCTGGCCAAGAGCTCCTTAAAAAATGTTTAGGAAAGAGGATTCTGGGATGCAGAGGGGAAACAGTTATGGTTTAAAAGGCACACTGGACTTCCAGGTCTGTCCAGACCGTCTCTGAAGAAATCCTCCCGAGAGCTTGAATTACTCATTTTTAATACGAACAGGAACCACCTGCCTGCAATCACACACACAAACTGTTGGTTACATCTCAATGAAGGAGCAGCTTAAAGGCTTCGCACTGCAGCTCTTAACCTGCTGTACATTTGGACCTTCTTCTTTTAATCGAAAACACGCTTTGCAGATGCTGACCGTGGCCTCCTTTAAATCTCCCCAAACGTGCCAAAGAAGCAGCAGTGGGTCCAGGCCCTCACAGCACAGGCTCCACGCTTGGAAGTTTGGGGATTTTGCTCTAGCAGTTACAGGACAAGGGCTAGGGCACTTATAGAAACAGTCAAGAGTCATCTGCAAACCTCCTCCTCTGCCCTCGCTGTTTTGCATCACTCAACATAGACCTCAGTGTTTTTTCACCTTTGTTAAAGCACCTTTCAAAACACCGCAAAAAGCAAACAGGTAACTAAATAGCAAGAGAGAGGCAATAAACTTGGGGAAAGATCCCCAGAAGGCTTCCTATTTCTCTTTCTCCAAATCTGTTGCACCTGATCAAGCCCTCCAAAAATAAATAAAAATAACCAGAGACTTCTGGATTTCTTTTTCTTTGGATTCATAGGCCAAGCATTGCTCATCACTCCAAATTTCCACCAGCTGAGAAAATACATCTTTCAAGTAGAGCCAAACATCCACCGTCAGGCTGTGTTGTTTCTTCCTCCCACCTCCCAAACAGGCAAATGCAACAGTTTTGCATCCTTGACCTCTGTACGTGTGCATGTAGCGGTGGGTGTTTTAGCTGCCAGAGGCAGCTTTTGTCCTGTTGGGTTTCCATAGGGACTGAGAATTCCCTTCAATAAAGGGCTCCAAGTGAATGTAGCCTTCTCAGGGATATCATACAACCAGGCCTGCAAAAGCCTTTTATTAGAACATTCACCTCTGATGGGATAATTTTACCTATCAGATCACATAATCTCTTCCCCTGATGCTGAGCCAGGAAATGAAAAAAGACCAGTGGGGAGATTTTTGACTCGAGAGCCAGATTCTGCTGTGATGACAGCCATGATTACGTGGTCACCGTCCTCTCAAAAGAGCAAGTACATCTACCAAAGCTTGGAATTACAATGTGCAACCAGACAATAGCAGGGGCAAGAAAGAGCAGTGACTAGACACTTTTAGATCAAATTATCAGCAGATCATGCAGCTGAGTCTATTCATAATTATTTTAGCGGGCTGGTTAGCTAATGGAGCTCCTTTGGCTGCATGTTAAGGTATCTTCTGTTGCTCTTTTTTGTCCGCTCTGGTAATGCTCCATGCAAACAGAAGTGATTGAAAAAACACAGAGGTTAAGAGGATTTAGGAGAAGAGGATTCAGATTAGCACACAAGCAAACTGAAACATTAGCCTTCCTCTGCTCCCCTTGCTCTGACTTGTTACCACAGATCCTTTTTCATTGGGTCTAAGAGGAGCAACATAAAAGCAAAAGGCTGCAGAGCCTGGTGAGAGGCAATTAAGAGATACCTGCTTGCAAGGACACACTGCTCCTGGGGAGCAGGATCCAGACTCCTGCTAACCCTCTGGATGCAGCTCATTCCCATGAAAGCAAAGCTACTCATCCTTGAGCTCTCCACAGCCACATGTGGAACAGCAATTGCAAGCAGGGAACTTGCAAGCACATGCTGTAAAGAGGGGACAGATGATCTTACTGTCACCAAACCAGCTCCCAGGAGGGAGGAAGAGGTTGGTTATTCCCTTCAGCCCTCGGGCAAGATCAGTTCTCCACTGTCACTTCTGACTAGCCGGCTTTTAAAGACTTTCAGCAGACAAAACTTGACCACAGGAGACTTTTACTACCGCTTCACTCTTTTCCTCCTCCCTTAGCAGCTTTCAGCAAACCTCAATCTGAACCTCTCCAATTGAAACTTAAGCCCTTTCCTTCTCATCCTCTCCACGGTGCATGCAGAGAACTGATCATTACCTCTTCTTGCAGCAGTGATTTGGAGACTGGTCTCACCTCATCTTTCAGTTTCCTTTTCCTGAGGCTAAATCACCCTTGCCCCTCCAGTCTCCCTCCATCAAAATCCTGATTCATGCTCAGCTGGTCTCTGTAATAACCTTCAGGCCCTTTCCCAAAGAACTAGAGGCCACCCATTTTTCCCAGCCTTTCCATTTGTAGGTTATTCCTGTGGTACCATGTTCTTTTTGATCCCAGAGTCTGTGGTAGGTCCACACATTATCTTGTTGAGGACACTGAACTCTAACATGTCACCCAGCTCCCTGCTCATAACCACGAGCACCCACACCATTAGCTAGAGGATTGAAAGCAGCAGACCCTGGGCAGATCCTCGAGCACATTGGTGGATACAACCTGCTGTTTGCAGCTCCTTCTGCCAAGTCCCTTGTTTCACGCATACAGAAACAGGTGACAGTTCTGGGAAGGCCAAATAGCAAAGCCAGTCCCATATACCCACCAATAACTGGAAATTAAGCAGTAGGAGGGAACAAAAAAAAAAAAAGTGCAGCAAGGGCAATTTGCTTCAAGGTCACACTTCTGAAATTGCAGTAATAAAAAAGCCCCCAAAACATACCCCACATACACCCAAAACAAGAAAATAGCAACTTGTACAAAAATCTCACTTTTTTCCCCTCCTCAAAGAATCATCTGAGGCTTTTACAGTAATAAAAAAGCCCCCAAAACATACACCACATACCCCCAAAACAAGAAAACAGCAACTTGTACAAAAATGTCACTTTTTTTTTCCCTCCCCAAAGAATCATCTGAGGCTTTTGGATCCACTAAGCTGCTTAAGACACCAATTTTTTTCTCCTATTAGGATGCCCAAAAGGGCTAGGATCCATTCTTCCATATTTCACTATAAACATAAATACGTTTTGCTTGCAGTGCAATCAAATGCATAGGAAATGTATACTCTAGTTGCCAAATTCATTAACTCTTCAGGTGCAACATTTAAGAAAACATCACATTTCATCTTTTTAATCAGAGCATATACACTAGAACAGGTTGGCCAACCTCCCTGACCACTTGAACCACCATGCAAAAACTTCACACTATATGCATCAGTTGCCTCAAAAGTCCCCAAGGGGAAAAAGAGCTCTGGGGGCATCACAGGAACTACAGATTGGAGGATCAGGAAGAAAAACAAATGAACAGGGATCTGTGAAGAATATATCCCTGATGGAAACCAGTTGGGTTCATCATGCCTGGATGGATTCCAGCTCACCTCCGCTGCCTTCGGGGCGTTCCTCCATGCTGACAGGACTGCCACCTGATCAAAAATGCTTGTTTATAGCTCATGCTTAGTGGAGAAAAGCCCTTTCTGCCATGGAAAAGCTGTACCTATTTATAGACATCTAAGAGGTGACAAACAGAGACTTTCTTTGTGCTTACTGGGGATGATAATTTCTGGGAATTCCACCTTCTGCTTGCCCTACAAGTTCATTATTCACTTATTACAGGGAAGCAGGGCAAAGGCATGCAATCCCCTGACAAGTCAACTCCTCAGATATTTTCCAGTCCAAACAAGAAGCTGCCACTGGGTAGGTATCAAGGACATCTTCCCATTGCTTCCCCCCTCCAAGCCATTCCCCACAGCCAGCTCCTCCACTTATTCCTCAGTGTTGATCTGTCATTTCACCTTCACTATGAGCCTTGCTCAAGAAAATTCCTACATGGAAGAGCTAAAAGCCACATGGGACATGATTCTTCTAAAGCCAGACAGGACCATTATGATCTTAGAGTCTGGCTTCACACATAATACAGGACATACCTTTCCACACCAAGCTTATAACCCTCGTGTGAGCCTTAGCAGACCTACAAAGACTCCCAAAGTTAAAGCCTTCAAGGGACAGAGAAGTCACAGCTCACCTGGGTTATTCTCCAGGCACTTCTGCTGGTTCCCAGAGCTTGGAACTCCCAGAGCCAGCAAGGACAGAGCAAGGATACAGGGTGCTCCTGGATACAAGGAACATTTAAGACAGCTGAAGGACACTGGAGATAGTCTCCATTCCTGGAAGGATGAAAAAAAATCCAGCTCATTGCTAGGCTACATATCATTTATCACACAAAAGCAGCCTTTGGAGCTGTTTGCAAAATAATCCACTTGGAAAAGAACACATTCATGAACTTCAGGGTCTAAGAGAGTTCTGTGACTTCAAAAGGAACTTTCTGGACCTACCCATAGTTGCTATTTTCCATATCACTCCAGCTCCTTGGAAAGCCCTGGGGCCTCTCAGAATACCAGGGAAGGAAAGTAGCCCACCTGCCCACACTTAAATGGGCCCACGAGTTGATTGTTCCCACATGTTGCCTCCCCGGTGCCCGGGAGCGTGGGTCAGAGCCACGAGGGTTAATCAGGGCTATCTCCTGGCTCCTGGCGGAGGCTGGAACGTGGGTGCTGGTGACTGATTAATCAGAGCCGCCACTTTCCCCCGTCCCGCCAGCTGGGCTGCGTCACCATCCCCATGCAGATCTAGAAAGGAAAACTCCCGCTTTCAGTGGGGAGATAACGCGGCCTCTCTTCCCCAGAGGATTTGCCTGGTGTCAGCCCGCGCAGGGCCGCTCGGCCCGGCACCGTGCAGGGTTCAAGCTCGTTAGCGCTCAGTCAATGAGGGCTGGTGTCAGGGCTCGTCACGGTGCATGCAGGACCTGATAGGAAGGGGCAAACCCAAAGCAATGGAAGGGCAACGCAGTCTTATAGAAGCGAAAGGACCGGATGAAAGCCAGGAGTCTCCATGCCAAGATCCACATGGGCTGTCCTGAACTGGGAGTTTATCCCGGGGGAAGCCAGGCAGCAAAGCGGAGCGACGCAGCATCGGCCCCCGGGGCTGCCCCAGCACCACGAGCGCTGCTGGCTGCTCCAGCTGACCCAGGGTTCCCCCGCAGCGAAAGGGTTCATGGCTTTGAAAACCATCCCTGCAAGCTGGCACAGTGCAGCTCCAGCCCGTATGGCTTAATCCGAAAGGGCTGCTCAAATGCATCATTTCGGTCCTGTCCAGCTGCATCCGAAAGGGCTGCTCAAATGCACCATTTCGGTCCTGTCCAGCTGCATCCTTGTGTTGGGTTGGTCACAGTGGGGTCAGGTGGTGGCACGAGTGGGGGACACGGAGAGCATGGAGAGACTTCCCGTACAACCCACCTGCAGGAGCAGCCAAGCCCCGTCTGACGCGTGGCAGCATCAGCCCTGCCACGTGCACACAGTGACCCACCTCTAAGGTGACGTGCCAGATCTGCTCACACGAGCAGCCATCCCCTGACCATGCACAGGGCCCATGGGCACCCACGGGGTGCAATGGGGTCCTGTCCCACGTGGTGACCTCAGTGAAAAGCCCACGGAGTGACACGGGCACATTGCTGTGCAGGCAGGAGGGACCTCCTGCGCCCAGGAGGAAATCGCGGAGTCCTGGGGCTTCCCACCAGCTCCGGGGCGGTTGGTAGGATGCCCAGGAGAGCAGCTTTCCAGAGCAGGCGGGAGCCACAGCAGCAAACGCTGCCTGTTAAGAGGGGGTCGAGGAAGGGCTGCCCTGGCTGGGTGCAGATGTCCAAGCGCACCCGCACATTCCTCGCTCAATTCAATTTTATGCTCCTCGGCCAGGGCTCGGGAGAGCAGCAGCTGCCTCAGACTGCACCTAAGATGCATATAAATAGCGGCATAATACCTTATTATAGAGGAATGCATGCCGGAGCGGAGATACAGTTACCTTCGGAGGAGGAAGGGGGAGGCGGAGGAAGGAAAAGCTGAGCTGGGGCTCACAGCAACGGGACGCGGCCGGGACTGGGAATCGCGCTCGCCCCGTTCCCCTTGAATTGGGGGAAACCGTTGCAAAACTCGAGCCTGAGTTTTCAATTCATAGCATGTGCATTGCTCTGCAACAAGACTTCCTCAAGCGCCTCTTGGACACGGGGGGGATTTTTGCCTATCTGACACACGGAGCATAAATCCCAGCGGGGGTGATGCCCTGGGGTCGGCTCGCACGGCGCGCAGCGTGCGGGACGGCTCCGCTCGCTCCGAGCGGGAGAGCCGCATCCCGGCGAGCTTGCCAGCTGGTCGGCTTTGATCTCCGCAGGCTGCGCGGGCGATGCAGCACCTGCGGGATCACACAGTAACCCACGGAAAGAGCATTTCTGGCAGCGCCGCAGCACCAAAAACAGGGGCTTGCCACCGGCTCGGCAGCCCCAGCCAAGCTGCGTGCCCGGGGCTCACGGAGGTGGTTTTCAGAGGGGTGTTTAAAGTGGGCTGGTTTGTTTTGCCGAGGCCGGTGCCGCACTTTTGCACTTGTGCTCCTGCAGCTGCCCGGGCTCCGAACCCACGCGGGAGGTTTCTGCTCTCCCGAGGCAGCAATTCCCTTCGTGCAGCGCGGAGCAGGGAAGAGCCGGATGCAAACCCGGCTGCACTGCCCAATGCCCGGGCAATTCCCAAGGCTCTTTTAGCCCCCTCCGACCCATCCTGCAGCTTTCCCTTAGCCATACATAAAAAGCAAAGGAGCAAAGTGTGGGGACCCCTCGGTCCCCCCCGCTCGCCCCCGGCACAGTGTCCCTGGCCCCTTGTCTGGACGTTGCCCGAGGTTTCCTAGCAATGCGATGCGCGTTCCCGGACCGAGGGAATCGCCGGGGTGGAGCATCGACTGCAGGGCAAGGGCCAAACCCAGTGCCAGAAACCATGGAAACCCTGCAGAAAACAACTGAAATTCATGTTTATGCGCGGCTCCCGGGAGCTGCAGGAGCGGAATTCCAGCACGGAAGCAGGATTCCAGCCGAAGAGGCACATACAGACTGCCCAGCCACAACCCTCCATCGAGCCACTGTTTATTACAGCCAGGCAACGCGGGGAGATGGAAAACTCTGGGAAAGCTCTGCGCTCCTCAGCTGATGCTGCTTGGAAAGCAAAAAGCCTTGTGCAAAGGCGTCATATTGGAGTTTTTTGGACGTTACTTGGCAAATTCCAGTATCTGCAGCGTTGGGCTAAACAGGGACTGGCTTCCCTGGAGTTTGACAGTTGCAGAGGCAGAGCAGGGCACAGCCCAGTTCGATTTGCAGAATTCACATTGGAATAAAGCCTGGGAAATGCATAGAACAGAGACAACGATTTCCAGATTGAACCCAAGCAGACCTGTGAGTCCTTATTCGTTTGCACCAAAACAGGACTCGGGCAGAGCCTCCAATCCAAACACCTCTACTTCCCTGACCACAGACTGAGATTGCAGCAGTTAGAGACCCTCCAGTTTACACCATTCGAGGACTTGGTCCCCCAGCTCCTGTAATCAAATGTTCTCAACCTGGATTGTCTTGGGTCTGCGAGGATTTCAGGGAGAGGAGCTGGTTTTCATGTTAAGAGTCCTTCCAGTTCTGATGATTTGTGACAAGCATAATCCCATACTAATTAGATTTCAGGGCATGTGTTGAAAGCGCTGTGCACATTTCGGTCAGTCGGGGTTTATGGAGACTCGCTTGTTCTGCACAATTGTTTCAGAATTAATCCTTGGAAGCCACTAAGCTCAGAGCAGATAGAGCAGCCAGAGGCCCAACAAACAACAACAACAAAAAATCCCTTTTTGCTGCTTTTTAACTCTCCTGATCTGGCTGGGTACCAGGCAGGTCACAATTTCTGACATTACGCTATCGCTCAAAAATGTCCCAGGCTGTCGACTTCCATCGCATCAGTGATATCAGCTGTGTTGACCTGCTCTTAGAGAGTTTTAATTCTGTTTGCTCTTGGCTAAACTCCATTCCTAATCCTATTTTCACCCATTTCTATCCAATTTAATACAGCTTCTGTAAGTCAAAATTAATTACTCCATGTGCTCTCCCAGCCCTGTGGTCTAAAGGAATAACAGAGCAATCCCAGCTCGTCATTAACGGCACCTCGTGGCTGCCCTCCTCCAGGGCAGCTGGAAGAGAAAAAGGAGCTGGATAAGAAAATCCTAAAACGTTGCTGCTTTTTGCAATTAATATTTCATTCTGCCATCTCGCTCTTTGGTGAGGGGCTCCACAGTTGCCATTATTGGGTGGTGATCCTGGGCACATGGATAAGAAAATCCTAAAACGTTGCTGCCTTTTGCAATTAATATTTCATTCTGCCAGCTCGCTCTTTGGTGAGGGTCTCCAGAGCTGCCATTTACTGGGTGGTGATCCTGGGCACACGGATGTCCTGGGGCAGGGGAGCAAGTCAGCACCGCAGGTCGCTCCTGCTTCACCTCCACAGGAATATTCCGTTCGCCTTTCACTTCCAGCATTAATTACTGCTGCTGTGCAGGGTCGGCCGGGGGGGCCGTCTGGTCCCACGCGTCTCGTGTTTCCCAGCGAGGCTCCTGCACTATGGCCTGGCCCACCTGGAAACTGGGTCGGTGCTTTACGGGGATGCCAGAAGGTGGAAGGAACCAACATTCATGAAATATCCCCAAGATGCAAAGCAGAAATCCTACTAAATGCCAGAAAATAAGTCATTTTATTCCTGGTTTACAGGCACCTAGAAACTCTGCTGTATCTCTGATATATATATATATGCATATATGTATGTGTGTGTATATCTCCTATTTACTCTCAGGTTTTATTTGTGATAGTTTAGGCTTGTGTGCATGCTCACATCCTCCTTCCCTTCTCTCTCTCCATATAGATATAACATACATGCTGTGTGATTCAGAGGTATCTGAAACATAAAGCTCATGGTTTGGCTTGAAATGTATGGAATTTGGTGTATTTCTTACTCCTGTGGCATTGATGAAGATATTTGTAATTAAGCTGCTCCAAGTCAAAACAGAATTAGGAGGAGATATTAAAAAAGAGCAGCTGCCATCCAAAGAAATGACAAAATATCGACGTGCTGCAGCTGATCCGAACTGAGACTGATTCATTTTGATTAACTACGGTGTTCTGAGGATCAAGAGAAATATGTTTGCAGGCTAGAAATGATGTTTCCTATGTCATGATGTTAACTACATTCTCCTGCGTCCCCCCTTGGGCTTCAGCAGAAGAAGCTGCTGTTGCACGGCTGCTGTATTGTGCGTGGGACAAGACAAAAAAACGATGCTCCTTCATAGTGTGGAATGTCGACGTTTCGTAAATCCTCTTAATCCCCACTGGGATTTTTGGAAACCCTTTGCAAAAAGGCACAAACCAGAGCTAGAGACCCTGGCCCAGCCCCTCGGGATGGCAACACGTCTCCCCCGGAGGCCAAGGCCACAACCGCTCGCTGCATTTCCCCCGCCAGCACAGCCGGGCTCCTTAGTGATAATATGCGAGTGCTAAAAACACCGTGCGCACAAAGGCGCCCTTTCATCCGCGGGAGCCATCATCTTAAACTAATTAACTAGGGATTAGCACAAAACGATGCCCAAACAAATGTGATACGGAAGGGCAAGGAATTATATTCCTTTCCCGAAGCTCGCGTTGGATGGAGCGCTGCCAGGGCAAACAGCGAGGAGGACGGAGCCGGGATGAGCAGAGGCGGGGGCTGCTCGCGCGGCCAAATCGAAGCGATTTCAAGAGCGCGTCGCAGCGGCAAGGGAGGCCGTGCATCTTCCAGCAGTCTCCTTTCAGTTGCCTTTTCCTGAGCGATGCATCATCCCGTGGGAATGGGGGGTTTCCTGGTGACAAAGCTGCATCCATAGAAGCAGGGAATTTTTGTCATTGCAAAGCACCCGGCTAGCGATGCTGCAACAGCTGCCCTGGGATGGGAGCGTAGGAATTGCCCACCGCCGTGCCCAAGGCTTGCCCAAAACTTCCTTGCAGGTGACGTTTTCCAGATTGGGCAAATCCCCACGGAGCAATGCTCCGACTCCAGCTATAAATCCCCAAACCTCAGACATCAATGCAGCCCCGGTGCCAGCCCGGCTCCCCACGCAGGAGCCTGGACTTTATGACCAGGCTCAGCCAGGAAGCCAATAAAAGGGGAAAATGCCATCACTGTGTCTTAATTAAGCAGCTAGCGTTTAATTGAGGTGGGTCGTCTGTTTGCATTAAACATGTTTAATTTAATGTGTTATAGCACGCTTATTAAATAAATCAGCTTTATTGAAACGGCTCCGATGGTGGCATGCTGAACGGAGGGGAATGACGAAGAAACCGAGCCTGGATTTTTCTTTTGAATTTGTGGGAAGCTCTGTCTGCTGATAGTGACGCTCGGGAACATTAATTCCAGTTAATTAAAGGTGTGAATTCAAAGCCGCTCAGTTCAACCGCCCTAGAATGCCACAGGGGAGCGAGGTGCTGCCTGCGGGGAGCTCCTCCGGATGGTCCCATCCAGCTGCTCGATGCCCTGTAAGCCTGACTCCAACGAGGAAAGGCCAGAGAGCAACTCCTTGCAATGGGAATATATCCAATATAGAGCTATTAATACATACCAGCTGGGAAGATATTTTCCCGCGGACGTCGGCCCCAGTCCAGACCACAAATCAATGAACTTAGCAGCTTCTGGGGGCCAGGACTCCTGCCCTGGCCCCTGGCACCGAGTGATGCCTTTCAGTCTCCTCATCATGGATGAGATTCCGTCTCAGCACTGCTCCGGGAAGCCCCTCGGGCACAGGGGCTACAAAAATCCCCTTTTTGGCTACCCACATGCGCGCAGCAACCGGGATTTTGCAAAGCGCGGCCATGAGATGCAGCCTCTTCCCAACTCATCTGCATCCCCCTGCACAGCCGGGATGGGATGGGATAAGTCCTAATTTCAAGGGAGGGCTGGGAAAGGTTGCACACCTGCTCGCAATCCCCTCCCAGAGCTCCTCAGATGAGGCAAGGGATGCCGAAGCATCGAACGCTCCCTCACATCATCCCTGCCTCCCGCTCCGAAGGGACCAGCACGAGCCTGTCCTGCATCCCGGCATCGCTGCCGCCGCACTCAATGCCACACATCCGCCGGGATCCTCCACACAGGAGCCGGCCCCAGCGGGTCCCCTGGCCCCGGCCGCTGTCATCCCCTCAACTTTGTGTGCACTTTTCCTTGGAGGAAAGCGAAATTCTTGCCTTGGAATTGGCGCCGCCGTGCCAGAACTCCAGTGACCTCTGTAACCACACAAGATTTAGTGGTTACTTTATTTCAGCTGTAATGAGGCTTTGTAAACCACTAAAAGCCAAATGTTTTCTTCTCCTTTAACTCTTGGTAGGGCAAGTGAAATAAATAACAGAGCAACCCCACTGTCTGTGCATGAATTGAGGGTTCACTCAAAATTACTCCACGTCTGAAGTGGGTGAAACAGGGTCCAGGTGCCAGGTCGGTGCTGAGGCAGGAGCTCCGAGGGAACCGAGGCCGGTGCTCCCTCCACAAAGCCGAGCTCCGGAGGAGATATCCCAGCCCGGATGGGGAGAATTACATCTTCTGTCCTGTGCCAAACGTGGGGCACCTTCCTCTGAGCCCCGCTCTGACCTGCGAGAGGTCACCCAAATTCAACCAGCATCTCTGGGGAAGCGGCCGCTCATCCTTTTAATTCCCACTGCAAGCTTTGGGAAGGCTCCTGCACGTGAGAAGTGGTCCAGGGGGTGTCTGTCCAGGCTCCAGCCTTTTCCAGCCACGGATGCTTCTCTATGCACCATATACAGGAGGTTTAGGCGTAAAAAAAGGATGGGATCTGAGGCCCACGCAGCACAGCAGCATAGATGCCCCTTCCTGAATGCTGAGACAGGATGTCAGGAGTGGAAGTTCTACCTAAGGAGAAGATATCTAAGAAATAGCTCTGCGGTCATGGCTGGGGAGGGTGAAACCTTTTGGAGGTGAAATCCTTCCAACCCATGTGTCGCCTCCTTAAACACTGCTCATTTCAAAGCCTTCTCCAACATGCAGGAAAGCCAGGAAAACTGCCATGGTCCAAATGCGTTGGCTCCCTCCAGCCTTTTAGACTACCCCTGTGCCGGTAGCAAGTTGCCAGTACTTGTGCTTTGGAGCAGATACAGGGATGGGGAGATCCTTGCAGGACAGGGCTCAGGCGCATGTGGCCGGTGCTTCCAAACCCGCAGCCGGTTAGGAGCGGAGGGTCCCGGCTGCTCCCGGCGCAGGGCCCGGCCTCGCCGCCTCGTCTCCAATTAATTTGGAATAAGTGGAAACATCTTCCTGCAGTTTTAATTTGCTGCATGACTGCATCGCGTCCGCGTGGGGATTTCACAAGGGAGGCAGCAGGGCCCGCAGCAACATCATACACGGAGACAAGGAAATGAGCTCTGGTGGTGACGTCCCAGCCTCGGACCGGTGGCATCCTGGGGGGCACCCAGGGCCACATAGCGCCCAGCTTCCCTGCAGAAAACCGTCATATTCTATAAAAACGACTGCGATAACCCGGACTTGCCGCCCGCACAGGGTGAAGGCAGCTGCCCGGTGTGTCCCTCGCTGGGGACAGCAGCTCTTGGAGGCCGAGACATCGGGAGGCTGCATAGGGAGAACCAACAGTCGGGATCCAGCTCTGCCCCAAGGAAATAACATGGAGCAAAGAGTTCTGCCTGGAGCCTGATGCCCTCGTGCCCGGGAAGATCAAGGATTTCCATTAAATTCACCTTGCGGGTGTTTCGTGCCCAACCCTCCGCCCCGCCAGGACCGTGCACCGAGCTGCGGTTGCAGCAGGGGCTGGTTTCAAAGCATTGGAGGGATTAAGCGGATTTCTTTTTAAGTGCACTGTCTCTTTGTTCATTTTCTGGTGAACGAACCGAGCTCGATATTCTAGTTCTGTTGCAGCCGTGACCTTTTCTATTCTAATTCACTGGTATAAGTCTAACCATTTTGGCAACGTCTAAGCTGTTTGCTGTAAGAGTATCTCACATCAGTAAGTTCCACAAGTTTATAACCTATTGTATTGTAACAATTTTATTTAAATAGATAAAGTCGGATTCTCACCTGCAGTAAATTGGAGTGAAGTCAATTTATGCCATCAAAAGAGCTGGCCCAAAGTTTTAATTTCATCAAACGTCTCTTTGATCTTCTATTAAAAGAAAAGGGGGGAAAAAAAGAGAAGCATTTCATAACTAGAGGGGTTTATGCCACACATTTTCTCTTCTTGCACCTCTTAATCGTTCCAAGTGGCACCGCACTGCCCTTTTCAACTGTTCCTGAAAGAGGAGGAAAGTTTGGGAATCACCGCTATGGCCTGAGCCTGCAGGACGCGCTCCCTCTGGGATGGCCATTCCCAGGAGGGAGGATTCCTGCCCCTGCAGACGTATTTTGGGAAAGGCAGCAGGGTATTGCACAGCTGCACCATGCTCCTTGAGCCTCACACACTGCAGGAGATGGACCTGGCTCTTATCTCATCTCACTGCTTCTGCACTAATCACTGGGCCATGAGTATAAAGTAGGCAAGTAGATGAGATTAGATTACCCGTCTCCTCCCTGTGGCTCCATGGCAAGTTGCCCTGAAAGGTGGGGCAGAAAAATCCAGGTATTCCACAGAGGACAGTGCCTAAGCATGGTTTATAATGACTAAATACTCACTAGAAGCTTTTGACTTCTGTACCAACCCTGCCACTGCCTCTCGTGCACACCTTGCAGAAGGAGCTTGTCTTGTCATCTGCTCTTAGCACCGCAAACATTTTCTCTGCGTCACTGGTGCCTCGTATGTGATCCTGAGCAAAGCTCCCCTGTGCAATACCCAGCAGTGTTCTCCTCCCCACCTTCCTCTTTGGGACCCCCCTGCGCATCCCTCGAGGTCCAGGAAGGCTTCCTTGTGCCTCCCCGACTGTGCAGGCCCAGGTGTGCCTTACGAGAGGGCATTTCTGCAGCCAGACTCCTCGTTTCAATACGTCCTTTTTGGCATGAGCTCCGGCTGAGCAATGGAAAGCGCCTCAAAGCCCAAACTAGGTCAACGTGCGCCGCTTGCATCGCTGCGCCGCCGCCTCGGCGATAGGTATCGCGCCAAGGGAAACACCTCGGTTTCTGAGCCACCATCCAAAGCTAATCATCATCTGCTTCCACCAGCCAGGGCTGGATTTGAAACCCCAGGCAGTGATAGATGCACGAGCAGCCTACGTGGTAAAAGAGCCCATCGTGGAGCCACAGGAATCCTTGCATGGGGCTCCGAGCTCCGGATTTAATCGAGTCGGGTCTCCCTCGTCTTTAGGAGTGACTCAGGCCACCTGCTTGAGAGGAAAGTGCAAAGAGGCCACCATGAGCCAGCCTGCCCTAAAGGGAAATTATGTCCTTCCCTCTGTTAATCAGAGCTTGGCAGAGCACTGAAGCATGAGAATTTATAACCTTTTCCAGCTATTGCTTTTGGCTTTGCTTTTTCCAGGCCTCGCTGGTGCAGGGTGCTGGGGTGGCATCGCTGTTCCTGCTCCTTTCAGCAACAGCTCTGGATCACCTGCCCTGCCCCAAGTCATCATCAGGCCCAGGCAGGAGTTGTGCAATAGCTGCTGGAAAATCTGAAAGGTTAAAACATTCTTATAAACAGAAGAGGAGCTATAAAAGTTGTATTTCCAAGCCTCAGCCTCTCCCTGGGTGACTTTGAGTCAGGTTCTTTAAGGCAAGGCAAAAAAAAAAAAAAAAGCAGAGCTTTTGCTTTGGACTCGCGTGCTGAGATCCGTTCAACGTTAAGATCAGTGGGTTCCCTTCTGCCCTTACAGAACCTGTGCATGGACATGAAAGGCTTTTTCTGGGGAATCTATGGATCTCATGTGCCAAAAAACAGTGCTTCTAAGGATTTTATCCTGCGTTGCAGCACTGCAGTATGGGAGATCCTGGAGCAGGTCCGTGCACACATGAATCAAGTGCAGCACCGCAGGACCCTGCGGTTCGGTCCAACTCACATCAAACCTGACCCTAGATCTCCCTGCCGACCAGGATGCAGCTTCATAAAATTGGCTCAAGCTCCAGACCTTGACTTTTATTCTACCCTCTTTTCAGCTACAGCTGAACTCACGCTACATCTGCACAGACAAAAGAGCCAAGTTTAAGTCAGGCTTAGTTAATGCAAGTTATCCAGGCTTGACTTAAGGCTGACTTTGTCTAGACGAACCCAAGGATGGCCTGGCTCATGGTGTGGAAGACCATTGCCAGGCATGGACCTGGGGCAGCAGAGGCTGCGACAAGAGCACGCAGGCAATAACCCCACAAATAAAACCATGACCCTCCAGAAGACCCTGCCGGGCAGG
>NW_010582660.1:0-13255 GCF_000705375.1 Tinamus guttatus | reverse complement strand
GCACGCTGCGCGAAGGTGCCTGCCCTCCGCAAGCACGACAGAAGTCCCTGGCTTGCGAAGTTGTCAAACTGTAAAGTTAATGAGGTAGAAATGAGAGTTCGGTGCAGGCGTCTGAACGCTAGAATTACTCCCCAACGGGCTCCCCCTCCTCTTAGTGCAGCCTGCGCAAATGAAGTGACTAAGGGTCTCTCTGGACCGCGGCCAACTCGCCACCGCTGCTGCAAAAAGTATACGGGCTTGTTTTGCACATTAATAAGTCCGAAGCTGCCAGCAAAGGAAGAACATGTGGTTTCTAAGAACTAGACAAGCAGGAAAAGCAGACAGACATTACTACGCTCCTTGTCCCCATGAAGAAAAGAAAAAAAAAGCCATATATGCACACAAGTCCCTGCACCCGGCCTGGGAAAGCGGCGTTGGGGTGAGACAAAGCTGTTGTGTCTCAAAGAGGCTGGTGGTGCTGGGGGACACAAGGGCTCAGGTGCTACATGGAAAAAAGTTGGAGACTTTGGTCCTTTGCCACCAAAAGAGGAACTTCTTTTAAATTGACTGAGTTTTATTGGACTGGAGGCTTGCATTGCTTGCTTGGAGAGACAAGTTAATGAGCACCCAGGTGATATGCCAGCAGGAGAAACCACCTGGTGAAGAAAGACCTTCCCTTTAGGTGCTAGTGAGTGGGTGGCTCCTTGGAGAAACCCGGTAAGTATAGGTGTGCCCTCACAGGAGCCCAAGGGCAGCATGAATAACACGGCAGGTGGAAACAAAATGAGCAGACCTGGGTGCTATGGAGAGGTGAAGGTTGAAATGAGGCCTTTGCAAGTAACCTCACTGGCTGGCTGGCTCCTCTACCCACTTTGGAGCACCACCAGGTGATCTGTAACACTATACTGGAGGAATATGTGTTGTAGAGAGCAAGCGGTAGAGCCATCCCACAGAGGCATTCGTGTCTAGGGCCCGTGACTATGAGATTTTTTTTTAGAAATCCCACCAAGTAGAAGAAGGTCATGGCCCTCATATTCTCTTCTCTCCATGAAAAGAGATTTGTATAAGACCTTCACGAGCAAAACCAAGCAAAGGCAAGAGAAGCACACACTGCAAATTTCGGATTGTTTTCCTAACTGCTAGAAAGCTTAGAGGAATCTGGAGCCAGAGCTTTGGCTGTATCGCAGCTTGAAGCACCAACTTAACTTGAAAGTTCAGGCCAGGACAGCACAGGGAGCCGTGCTGATGAGAGCCATGGGCTCAGTAAAGCATCCTCCTCTTGCAGTGCATTGCTTCAGATAAACCCTGTCTGTCCCTTCCCTATTGCTCAGGCGATGAGGGACCCTATTGCAGAGCAGGGGCTCAAGAACCAACACTTACGTAAGGGGACAAGCAAGTTTCAGCACATTGGAAAAGCAAAGGCTGGAACAGGCCTTTCTCCAGAAACAAGACCAAAGAGAGAGCTACTTAGGTTTAAATGAGGCATTCAGGCCCCATGGCTATTTCTTTCCCACTCCAGAGCAACTCTTCTATGTGTTGGCTCTGAGAAGAGCCATCCGAGAAAACCCAAAGCGTTACCAACACGCCGATTTCCATGTGAAACGGGCCAGGCTCCCACTGGCAACATCTGCACGCTCTGCACTATCTGCACCATCGAGGTTCCTCCTCTTAATGCTCTCAGAGCGCATGTTATTTTGATAAAAAAGCAGCTGTTTAGATCCGGTGTCGTATTCAGTGCGCAGACAAACACACGCGATGGCAGCCCAGGGGTAGTCTGCTCTCTCCTGATGACACACAGAGCAACGGGGAAATTGTGAAGATCAATTTTACACCTAATTTAATACGAGTTAACATGTCTCTGTAAGATTGCTAATGTAATACAGTTGCACTGTGTGTCACTTACAGCTGTTTCCTTTATTTTGTGACTTCCAAAATTGCTGACTTGTGACTTCAGGAAACTGCCAAGCTGTGACTTCGGTTTTTGCCGGCTTGTGCCTTCCAAAAGGCTCTGGAAAGGCTCCAGGGAAGCTCTGGGATGGCTCTCGAAAAGCTTTAAAGTGTCTCAGGGGGGTAGGAGGCTGTGGTTTGGCTCTAGATTAACTCCAGGGAAGATCTCAAATGTCTCCAGGACAAGGTCTACCCGGACTCCAGGATGCTTTTAGAAAAGCTCCGGGAGCTCCAACGGGGAGTCCCCAGAGAAAAGTTTAGAAAAATTTGTGCTGATTCCAGGGGAGTGCTGGGATGGCTCTGCGGGCTCCTGAGAAGCTCTAGAAAGCTCCATGGTTCTCCAGAAAGCTCCAGGGAAGGCTTCGTTTTGCTCTAGAGCAGCTCTGGAAAGGCTGTAGAGAAGGTCTGGGATGGTTCTGGAGGACGTCATCGAGATCCATGTGAAGGGTCTAGAGAAGTCTAGATCGACAGGTTTCCAGAAGGAGACATCACAGTATCACAAGACAGGTCAAAATCCGGAGTGACACCTCAACAGCTTCACAGCAGGGCCCCTCAGCAGTGTCAGGCTGCTCTAGCTCCAAAACCCGCAGCCATGAACTGGCAAATTGCAGATTTATTGCGTTTTGCAAAAGTTTCACACTCAGGGGTTGCAAACATGAAAGGTTGTCATTTGAAGGGTAGTTTTAATGCATGCTCCTGTTCTATTACTCTTGCTTCACCATTTCCCTTGCTTCCTGCATTATTTTCTCTGCATTTTCGGTGATTTTCCACCCATGCAGGGCACAGTGACCTTCCCAGTTACTTCCTCATGACTAATTACTTCTAGAAAGTCAGTACTTTCCTGTCTCCCCTTCCTCCCCCGTGACAAAGGATGTTCTTTTACAGGTTTCGTACCAATATCTGCAGGCGCACATTTTATTCTGCCTTCCCTTCCCCTTTCCAAGCAGGAACCTTGCAGCCTGCCTCTGTGTTTGCTCTCTTTCCATGTGTAAGCACAAGAACTTGGTTCAGGTTCTCTCTCGTGGACACAGACCTCGCTCTCGGCCAGCAGCAGCACCGCGGTGTCGCTCCTCGGTGCCCGTCTGCTTTGCAGCTCTGCTGCTGTTTGCAGGGATACGATCCTGCCTCTGCAAATGGGCTGAACATCCCAAACAGAATTAATCTAATGCACTGACAGTTTGTTTTGACGTTTGCTGCCTGTCTCCCACCCTGGTGTCAGTGGTGTTACTACATATAACGATGTAAATGTGCGTACCGAGAGGGCAGAACGCAGCGACGACCAAGACATCGGCAGCACAAGTAATGCAAAAGGTCCCCTCTTTTTGTCTTCCGAACCTCGTGGAATTTATGATTTTAACTCCTGTTTGGCTAGAAGGACACTGAGTTCTTGATGCAATAATCTGTAAAGAACAGGACTTCACGAGAGGGATTGCAGAAAGAAGCAGTTTGAACAGTCAGCGTGCCAGTCCTGCTGTACACAAGTCCAACATTTCTTTGCTCATCTCAGGACATTTTCCCCAAGGCGTGTTTTCAAGTCCAACATTTCTTTGCTCATCTCACTTAGGACATTTTCCCCAAGGCGTGTTTCGGCCCTGTCCTTCAGAAAGACATCATTTACCCAAAGCTACATGTTCGGCACAGTTTGCACTGCCTCCCAGCTCTCCCGTGCTGTGTTTTCCCTCTCGTCGGAGCCGCCAGCACCACGTCGAGCTGCCTGCAGCTCCCTGGCTCTGCTGCATGGATGCTGGGATCACGCTGCAGATGCTGCCTGCGCCGAATGTGCAAGGATACTCCATGGCGGTGTCACAGCTGGACATCCCATTAATAGGAACAATATTTGGTTTGAGCCATTTTAATTGAAACCACGGCTGTAGCAGCATGTATTTTTTTCTTAATCTTACGCAAACATGTTCCACTCGGTCCTCCCCTCCTCCTATGCGATAGTTATTGCTCGAGGACATCTGGTTTCACAGTTCTACAAGCACAGGCATATTTCCACCATGTAGTTCCTCGCTTGTTGACAGGGCAGAATTTTTTAATATGGGGTTACTATCATCCAGACTTCCTCCACCTCCTCATTTATGTGACGGATACCTCTAAACAGTCCCTCAGCTCCTCCATCTTCACCCTGCTCGCCCGGTTTTATTAGCTCACATACATGACACCTAGATGTCTGATTTCCCGCTCCCTGCTTAGGTATAGTCCAAGCCCCAAACTTGAACAGGACCTGATACTTCTTTTCTTCTTCTTTTTGTCAAGGTCCGTTCCCTAGAAGCAAGGCCAGCGATTTGGAGCCCCCGAACACTAAGTTATTTGCAAGCGGATGCCACGGCAGGATGAGACCCTCCTGGTCGGGACTGAAGGGCAAAGAGCAGAGCAGCTCCATGATTCACCCCTGCAGAAAGGCTGCTGCATGTCGGGGTGCCAGGGAGTTATGAGCGGCCCTTGTGGGATCTGCCACCGTCGTGGACAGAAAACACCAGCCCGATTGCAGCGAGGTCCTTCCCCAGGAGACTGATGTGCAGGCGACATCCCTCCTTCCGAGGCAGCATGTTCTCCCTGAGCACTTGCTCCAGCATCCCAAGCTCATCCCAGCATCCTGAGCATCCTGCCCTTGCACAGCGTGTCCTTGCACAGCATGTCCTTGCTCCAATGTCCTGTCCTTGCTCCAGCATTTCTCGGTGACACCGACCTCCCTGGCCAAGCTGCTGCTCCGCACTGCCCTCCACCCAGCTTTGAATCCTCCAATTTTGGAGGCTTTTTCTAAGCATGAATTAACCCTTCCCATGGTGGGTGGGAGGATCATGCACCTATGGACGTGGGTTGCTGGGAGGCAGCTGGCAGCAAAATGAGCCTGGAGGGGACACGAGTCACCAGCAAAGACTAAGCTGGTTTGCACAGACCATTGAGTTGGTCCCAGAAAGAAGGATTTGCATCACCTTGGACTGCAGGAAACCCAATGGCAAAGCTGGGACTACAACGCAGGAAGCTAACGTGCAAAACCTCCCCGTTTCCCAGGCGAGAGCAGTATGGAAGCTCCCGTGTACACCCGTGCCTTAAATCCATACACAACCTGCAATAACTTTAAGTCCAGCACACAGAGGTGTGTGTTCACAGGATCCATTACACCTGCTTACCCGAGCTGGGAACAGCGCTCGCTCATGGCATTTTTCTCTCTCTCTCTCTTTTTTTTTTAGGCTTTATTGTTCCAAAAGGGGGGAAAAAAAAGCAGAAAAAAATAAAGTGATTAGGTAAGGTCAAAACAATCTCTACCTTTCATTCGCAGTTTATTGGTTACTGGAAAATACCTTTTACAAACTATCTCTTGCAAAGGACTTGTTTTCAGCTAGTTTATATAGTAGCTTTTGTTCATATAAAATTTAGAAAACCACTTTCCTCTTCGGCTCACCCCCCCCTGCAATACTTAAGGGAGGTATTACAGTGTGAAATATATCTACCGCTAGCAGGGCTGCGTTGTGAAGCTAAAATGAACACAGTAAATTCTGAGAAGGAATTTGTTTAACCTATAACCTTAAAGTAATAAGTGGAGTGCTAAATGTTTTGGCTCACACTGATATATTTTTATAACACTTGGCAAGGCAGCTCGAAGCCTGAAAGAAAAACTCGAGCGCTGGCGGCTCTAGCCGCCCCGGCTCCCCCCTTTGCTGCTCCAGCCCCTGCAATTTACTTTTTCTCCCTGGCATTTGGTGCTGGTGCTTGGAGGGTTTTGCTGGAGTGGGGTTGCAGGCGCTGGGGTTTCCACCACCCTGGACCCCGAGGCCGCCGCGATTCCCCGCTCTGTGCATGGGGAGCCGGAATTTCCCTCCTCCCTCCTCCAGCAACGCGTTTCTCCCAAGATTTGAGGACAATGCAAGCTGCAGGCCTGGCTTTCCTTCCTTCGCACCCCCTGACGTGCGTCTCAATAACGTCACCCCGCGCGTGCCACCCCCGGCGGCAGCGGGGCTTGGTGGACGCTGCTGCTTCGTGCAGCGCCCCCGGGCAGGTTTCATCCCCATCCAGGGTCCCCCTGCGTCCCCCTGCTCCCCACGCAAGGTCGCACCTCGGCACGAGGGGGTTTGTCCTTGGGAGGGCCCAAGGGGACGTGGGGGAACATGGGGGGACACAGGGACTCTCACTCTGGTCCTTGGACTGTGTGTGTCTGCAAGGAGAACATCTCCCACCTGGGAGACACCCCGTGGACCAGGCCCTGCTCGGGCTTCGGTAAACCCGGACGGACTCCCGTCCTCTCCCAACACCATCCAGCCACCATCTTCAGCTGGAAAAGCAGCATCTTAAGGTTTTCCCAAGGCTTTAGCTTGGACACGGTGGTTCAATGCATTGGAGCGGCCCATCCACGCCTGGTGCTCAGACGCGCTGGTGCTCAGCGCCTGCGGATGGGAAACGGAGTCGTGGAGCTGCTACATGGCCCTGCTCCAAGGCACCCGACCCATCGCTCCAGAACCATCCGCTGAGACACGGAGCGATTCTGAACCTGGAGTTTCCCTCCTCCCATCGGCAATTCCTCAGGACAGCAGCATTCTCCCCTGGAAGGCTGCCCCAGCACAACACTCACACTGTTACCCCATGAACAGCAAATCTCACTCCCATCACCTCCTCTTTTTTCCTTTTTTTTTTTTCTAAATTTTTAATTTGCTGTTGTTAATCTCGTCGGGGCCATAAATAACCTTGCTCGCCCCTTCCCCCCGGCCCTGCACCTCCCCGATCCTTCGCCATGGATTAATATTTGCTAGCTCGTTTGCACAGCAGCCTGCAGATTTTCAGCCTGCTGGCTGCACCGATGTTGACTTGCAGAGCAGCGGCGGGGGCTTTGCCCGGGTACAAAGCAAACAGTGTGCGCTGTAATCAGACTCAACACCTCGGCGCATAATGAAAAGAGATATTATGCGGCTATAATTTCCACGCGGGATTAGGTGTTTGTCTTGTAAAGCGTTCAGGTGCCGCCGGGTGTATAAACGAGGGTGTAATTATGGGCCTCGGGTTAAGCGGGGGGAGCGGGGATGCTGCCCGCGCTCCGGGCACGCACACGACGGGAGCTGCTAATTTGCAGCTCTGAATGGCTCTTACAGCCCGTGCGCGGGAGCCGAGCCGCTATTTATGGGCCCTGCAAGCTGAGGCTGATGCAGAGCCTGAAAGAAGCTTCAGAGCCTCTTGCTCGTCTGATCCGTTTTGCTCATATTTTGCTCATCTGATTTTTGGTGTGATTTTCACGTAAAGGAGAGCCCTTTGCTCCCCCGCAGCAGCTGGACACAGGGCCAAGCAGGACGTGGGTCTCCTTCTTCTGGGATTATGGAGAAACACCTGGGCAAGGAGGAGCACAGGGAGGCAGAGCCTTCCTGCAGGGTTATTTATGATATTTTATTGTATTTCTGTTTATAATATGATATTTCCCGCAAGTGTTGGTGGCTGTCCCGGAGGGCTCCTTGCTCCCTGACACGGCATGGAGGGGTTTCGGGGCTGGGATGGGAAGGCTCAGGCTGGGACGGCAGCGCACATTAAACCTCCTCCTGAATCAGGGCCTTGTTCCCCGGCAGCTGGAGCGGGACCAAAGCGGCCCCTTGGCCGTCCCCTTGGCCGTCCCCTTGGCCGTCCCCTTGGCCGGCAGCGAGCGGGAGGAGAGCAGAGCGCTGGGACGTGAGGTCCCCCCGCGGCCAAAGCCCGGGCGGCAGCCAGGCCCGGCTGCCAGATCCCAGCGGGAGCCGGCATGGGATAGCGCAGACGGGAGCGGGAACCGGGCTGAGCTCGGATGCTGGGAATAGGTACCGGTTCGGGCTGGGAAGAAGCGTGGTTGCAGCCGTGGACCTAATGCAGAGCAGTGGATGTGCTCTCTGGATGTGTTTGGGAAGGATGGCTGCGTTTTGGGCAAAACCCCTGATTTTCCCAGGGCCCAGGTCCCTCCTTGCTGGAGACTCCTGCTTTCCAGGCGGTTTTACAGGAAAGGAGTCGCTGGCGCTGGACAAGGCTGGACTCCCAACCGGCCCCTCTGATTGCTCCATTTGTCTGAGCTCCTTCTCCCACCCCACGTCCTGGTGCTTGGTGGGGCTTAAGCTTCCCCTTAATGAAGGTAGGAACAGGATCTCATAAGAAATGGGGATTTGTGCCCTGAGACTGTACCCATCCCCACAGACCCATTCCCAGAGATCTGCAGATCTTCAGACCCACTCCTACCCTAGGCACCGTAGGAAATGAGCTCCGAGGTGGTCAGGACACCGGAGACCTATTTGACCACAGAGTCAGGACACCTGGTGCCTGAAATAGCCAACAGCTCTGTACCTAATAATAATTCACTATTTAAGTCCCCTTCAGCCAGGGAAGTGCAGACCTTGAACCCAGACTAAGTAACCATAAGGCCCGGCGTCTCCCGTTTCAGAATTAGAGTTTAGGGGAAACGTTAACTCTGAGCAGGCTTGTGTTTGCCTAGCAAGCCTCACCCCGGCCCTGGGGAGAGCCTTCCCATGGCTATTTTGGAGCTTGGGGATGTGACTCACTTCAAGCGACCCGTGTGAGCAACCAAGAAGTGTCCCTCGTGCCTGAGCTCATCAGCGGGAGGGAATCCGGCGCAGTGGTGCAGACCCCACGGTGCAACGGGGTCTTCCTGCCCTGCTTGGTGCCACCAAACCACATCTAGGTGCCCATCTGAGGGCAGTTGAACCCTCAGCCCTAGACGGGAGCGAGTCTCAAGCCACTGCTCCCTTTCCAGGGAACGTTTCCTTGGGAGCCACAGCTGCATTCCCATTGCAGCAAAAAAGAAATAAACAACCCAAACCGGTGAAAATATGCCCTCGACTTTCCAAATGTGCTTCCCTTTCCCCAAAGCACGGCGCATCCTCCCGGCGAGGACCAGGGCATGCGGCATTCCCGGCTACGTGGCTCCGTCTCCTTCAGGAGGAGCCAGAGAGACGCAGGAGACCCGCGGCCCCCGCGCTCTCCTTCCAACCCCTCCGCGATGCTGCCCGAGCCCGTCCTCGAGCAGAGACCCCCAAGCCCACCCGGCCAAGGGCTTCGGGGCAGGGGGGACATTTCTGGTGACACCCCTGGGCACAGGGATGTTCCCCCCTGGGACACAAAGTGCCACCTTGGCTTAATCCTGGGGGAGTGGAGCCGTCCGGCTCCTCAGCCCGGCCCAGCTCCAGCGGGACAGGGACGTGCCCAGTTCCTCTGAGCTGGAGCACGTTCCCAGCTGCGTAAGGAAAGGACACGTTTAACACCTAAAACTTGGGTAGTTTCACAGTGCCAGCGTGTAATTAGTAGAGGAAACCTGGTCAGCTAACCGCAATAAGTGCAGCTGCCTGTGCACCAGGAGGAAGAGGAGTTTATAAAGCAAAGAGCAAGGCACTAAGGTCTGGATCCTGCAAACGTCAGCCCCAAACCCGCTGCACACCCAGCCCTGAGACATTTATGACTGTCCACAGAGCTGTAAACCGATTCCCGGCCACCCCGGGACTGCTCTGGGCAGCCTCCGCAGGCGGTAAATGATGCAAATCGATGCCCCTCGTTTCTCCATCCCGCTTCCTGCTGCTGCTGGTGGCTGCTCCCTGCTCCGCACACAGCGCTGGCTGCAGCAGCTGGATCCTGCGCTGCATCCTATGGGAACACCATCCCATCCGAGCAGGCCTCCGGCTCCCAGGCTGGCAGCATCAGCCGGTATCTTCCCTCCTTGTCTTCTCCGTAAGGACTGACCTGCTTGAGCTTTGGGCATCTTTTAGAAGGAAGGATGCTGGATCCTGAGTAAGGATCCGGAATGCGGATGCTGCAGTCCCTGCCAGCCTCGCTTGGATCAAATCCAGGACAGAGCTCGGAGGAAGGGGACTGATGTGAGACAAATCCCTGGTTCGGGGGGAGAAGGCAGCTTGGCCGGCAGCAGGAGTCGCTTGCTCTCTCCCTTCCTCCTGGTTGGATTTTATCCACCACATCCCTCCTCCAAGGATGGGAAAAGCAGATGATGCTCTCTGCAGAAACAAGCCCCTGGACACGGCTCGCACAGAACTTTTTATGGGGATGCTCACCTGGCCTAATAGCATCAGCAAGAGCCATAAAACCCTGCTCTGAATACAAGAGCAAAGCTGGAGCGTGGAGGAGAGAAAAAATTAATGCAAATGAGGCTTATCGGCGATCGGAGTAACGAGTGAGCGGAGCGGGGAGGGGGCAGCCTCCCTGCTAACGAGCCTTATTTACACCCCATTTCCCTTGCAAACCCGCCGCGCTCCCGGGGCCGGCGGCGCGCGGGGCGATGCTGGGAGCCTTGCGGACACGGTGGACACGGCACGGGGGAACCAAGTGGTTATTGCTGCCCTCGGCCTCTGTCCAGGAAAGAGCTGAAGGCGACCGAGCAAGTTCGCACTTTGGCAATTAATGGAGTTGCCAGGAGGGTTTTCCCGTCATTAGTGGGAAATTTAGATGCTCCTGCATCATGGAGCATCTCTTGGCAACAGCCTCAAAATGCTGCTCGGCACAGCCTGGGTGTTGCAGGCCGGCTGTCCCGCTCGGAGGCTCCCAGGAATAGCCCCGTATGGAATTCAGCTTCCGAGCCTCGTCTAGCGGCTTGGGTCTGACCCACGCTTCCAGAGCCAGGACTATTCCCATGTGCATGTTCCGTGTGTTCCAAAATGTTAGTGAATTGGAAAGGTCCTAGCTCATTCCGCGTTTTCCAGACGTTTATTAAAACGATGAGCTGGGAATGAGCCAGTTCGAGGCTGGGATGGAGGAACCAGAGGAACCCCAATCATACGTGTCCCAGCTCAGGGAGATAAGTGAATATATATGTCACCTATATCTCACCTGTGCCTGGGGACATAAATGCTCTTTCCTTCTGAATAGGGAATACCGGACACAGGGAAATGGTGCAGCCAGCTTGGGTCTCGTTGTCTCTGCAAGAACGATGTTTGCAGGACGTTTTTCCCCCGGGTTCATCTCCCTGCCACAAGCTGCAGTGCTGATCACGGCCCCATATGTTGCTTTCCACAGCGAGAAACCACAAGTTTCCTGCTGCCCACACTTGTCCCAGGGCCTGCAGACCCCCGCAGCCTGCTGCTGCCCCACGGCACGGGGGGTTGTACATAGACGTTGTGCACAGGCTGTCAGGGCTGCCCCATCCCGCAGTTCTCTCCCAAGTGCAACCTCTTCCCTTCTCCTGGGAGCGAGTGACCAAGGGGTCTCCTGGCTGTGTGACACCCTTATAGTTGGATTATCCCCAGGGCTCTGGAACAAGTACAAAAGACCCCCGAGATAGGGCTCCCGGGGGGCAAACATGGTTTCTGGGGTGATTTTGGTAGAAATCACGCTTTCCCCAAGAACCCTCCCGGTGGAGGAGCAGGGGTGGGATGGGGCTCCCCTCCTTCCCCAGCTCTCTCCCAGGGGATGTTCTGCAGGACAAGCGCTAGCGAGTCCTTGGGAACCAGGTTCAGCTCCGGACTCACCTGGCCGGAGCCCTGTGGGTGCTCCCAGGGTTGCACTGCGCTCCGGTGCAGAGGAGCCACCTCACCCATGGCATGGAGAAGGAGGAGAAAAGGGGAAGGGAATTCTGAGGACTATTTGGGGCAGTCGTCCAAGTCGGGCAGGCTCAGTGTGCTGGAACCCACCACACCCCGGCGCAACAATGCGCATTCATCGCGCCGTGCCGGGGGGCCGGAGCGCGGCCCGTCCCACGCGCGCTTCCGACTTTGTTTCGGAGCATCATGCTGAGGATCCCAGCGCACACATTGTCCCATTGTCCTCCCACCCCAGCGTTCCCACAGTCCGGAGCTGCTCTCCGAAGGACGCGGAGGGGAGGAAGTCAAGGGTTGTGTTTCCAACCTGGAGGCCCCTGCTTGACAAGAGCCTGGAAAGCTCCGCCGTGGCTCACCCCAGGGACCTGCAGGAGGTTTTCCAGCGTTGCTAAAAATCGGGATGCTGCCTTATTACAGGAGTTTAAATTCAGCAACGGCTTCACCATGAGCAGCTCCACCAGAGAGACCTGGGCTCCAGGTGCTAAGTGACTGGGAATCCGGTGATTCCCAGGCCACGGGCAGCTCCCACGACACCTACGTGAATCTAAAGCAACTTTCCTGCCATCAGCAAAGACGCTGCATGGTTGGAGCCTTTGAAATGAAAATAGGAGCTGGCCTGACACTCATGGGAATGGGGCTGTTTTTCCCACTCTTTGAGCACCAAATTATCCGGGAAGCTCACCAGGAGCTTTGCTCCGGACATCGTTTGCAGATGAAGATGCTCGAGCATTACAGCACCAGTGGAAATAAAACTCCAAGATTTGGTAAATGTCCACCAAGAAATGCTCATGAAGGACGGCATCACCCTCGTAGCCAACACGGGGACCCTGCTTGCCCTGTCGCTTCAGGTGCAGGGAGCGCCTGGCGCTGCCTTTCCCTGGCTCCGAGGCTCATCCCGCTGCAGCTGGGACGGGATTTCCCGGCCGCTCCAGCCCAGCTGCTTAAAAAACTCCTCCACTAAGTGAGCTAATATTTCATGCATAAATTGAAGTGGTCAAGTCCCATTTTGTGCAGAAAGCACGGTTCCCTGCCGATTAGCCTCCTTGGTGCTTTCGGGGATATAAATAACTTCAGGGGCTCTTTCTCTGCGCCTTTCAAAATAAAAGCAACATTCAGTTATTCGATTTTTTTTTTAATTTTATGCAAATGATCTTCTGTTCTGTGTTATTATGTAAACGAGCCAACTGAAATGGTAATGAGGGAACCCAGAAGCATGCATACATTAACTGCCGCTATGGGGCTTTACACCTACAGAAATGGCCCTGAATCACACTTCCAGCGGGAGGGACAAATGCTCTGATGCTGCAGATTTTATTGCAGGACTCAGTTGCTTCTGAAATAACCCAAAATATAAAGGCTTGTTCCTATGCAGAAAAATCACTCGGGTCTGGAGAGTAATCTGTGAACCGGCTCATTTTTAGCGCAAGGAAATGCATTAAAGTGAAGGTTTCACCCCGTTCCCAGGCAAGAGTCACTCCCTTGCTCAGGTCTGGTGGCCTCATCCCAAAATCTCTCCGGGAATGGTGCACATATAGGAAGACACGCACTAGGAGTTACTCTTCATGGTATTATTATGATAGAGGCACAGCTCGTTTCCAAAAAGGATTCAGGCTCTGGGGAAGTCCGTGACAAAACTCATCACTGTTAGAGAAATGAGACTTTTCCTGCGATTTAAAGCACGTGCCAGTGCCTGCTCCACTCTTGGACACTGCTTGGACATGGAATGTGCTCCGAGCTAGCAAAGCCACAGCGGGAACAGCGGGACAAGCAATAGCTGCCTTTTCCACGCTCTTTGGGAACATCCCAGGGTTGGAAGCAAGGTGAAG
>NW_010582658.1:630-22020 GCF_000705375.1 Tinamus guttatus | reverse complement strand
AGGAACTAAATGGGACTCTGACAGTACCCAGCCCTCCATATTCTTACCTTGAAGCTTTCTGAGGAGACAGAGCAGACTTGTCCTGGTCAGCGCTTTTATAGGTTCTGGTCCGCACATAAAACTCCCTCCTCCTCTTTCTTAGGTCAAAACATTTTTGGCAAAGCATTGTTTGGCAAACTTGCCTGAGTGCATGATCCCCATTCGTGTTAGTCGTGGATATATTTAGAAATATTTGATGTCTCACTAGCTATGGAATAAATCTCCTATAAATATTTTGACAAGGAATCTGAAAGGAGGAAGTGCTGTCCAGCAAATAGAGCAGGAGAGTGGGACTTGGAACGGTTGGCTTCTGTACTCCTGACTTGCTGGTCGTGTGAGACTGTGTGTCTCAGGACTCAGCAACAGTGAAAAGAATTCATATTACAAAGAAAAACTTTGGGGTAACCCTATTCTGAAATATTCTGAAAATAAAAAATCTGGAAAATAAATAATCCAGAATAATCTTATCTTCCAATTTTAGACTACCATATTCTATTTTAGTTGTTGCACCTATTTCTAATTATTTCATGCTGACCTTCAGGGATTTTGCAGATTTATTTCAGAAGACCAGACGAGGACTCCTTGCCCCACTTGATGCACATACTGAATTACATTTTTTTGCCTGCTTCTGAATTGTTGGAGCTTGGCAACAGTTAGAAATATGATTTTAATTAGGAATTGGTTTATTCAGACATATGTATGTAGAAGAAGTTTTGGCCATGTACTGACATTTTGCTGTCCCCATGATTTAGGTTTATTTGCCAGTTTTAATTCACCAGTACACTGCTGTTTTAGAGGCCTTGGACAGTTACTATAGTTACTTGGTGCAAGATATTTGGCTTAGATCACAAATACTTTGACCTCCTCCAGCCTTTCCAAGAGCAATACAAAATCCACTAAAATGCAGAAAACTCCCGGGAGGATCAGGTTCTTGGCATCCGTAACCTGTGGATATAGACCTTTTTTTTCCAAAAGCAAGTCAATCCAGCTCCTATGTAGCCTAGGTAGATCGATTCTGATGGATGGTTTATTGCATCATTCAACATAAAGTATTAACAAAACTGAGTACATTATACATAAAGATTTAGATCAAGAAAAAAAAAACTTAATTGTAAAATGCTTTGTCATTTCTGAAGCAAAAAATAATCATTAGTCTGAGCAAAATTCACGGACGTTTCAGGTGCCATTTGCAACACTGAGAGATCTATTTGCTCCCCTGTTCAGATACGCTGATGGCAGCGCACTGTGTCTGAAGACAGGCAACTTGTTTATGCATGTACAAATAATTCTAATTGTGTGGATAGCTAAGCATGATAGCACTCAGTGGGAGTAAACATCAGGTAAACATGGGAATAGTTGCATTAAAAACCTGCATATAACTTACATTGGTTTTAGGAATTTACGGAAGAACTTAGGAGAGGTGTTATGGTTATTCTCTCTGATGTTATAGATATACAACAGACAGTCTAACATTGATAGCATACTCGTCAGGAAGAAGATAGAGAAAAAATATGTAAGTAGGACATTCTAGCTCTTCCATATAATGGAAGTTTGAAATTCATAAGGTTACTGAGAACACCTTCTGGGTCCTGCAGAGCAGTCCTTTCCTTTCTAAAGAGTTAGATACTCCTTTGAAGAGTTAGGTACCATGCGCCATTTGAAGTACCTCCACAGAGCTGCTATGATTCTGTACTATATTCATGTTTAACCTCTTATCTCTGAGAACTGTAACACTTCAGGAGGGGTCACAGAGAATGACCGGTCTTCTGGAAGCAAGATAGTTCATTCTGAAAACACCATGGTTCAAATATTCTTTTCTAAGCCTCCCTATGTCTTTCCAAGCAGCTTCAGTGGCAGCTGAATAGTGATGAGGTATATCTGTACACAGATTTAAAGTCTGTGTTCTAAAAGCAATATTAGATTCTTGTAGAAATCTCACTGAAGAAAATGCAAAGCTCTTATTCTTTTTTTAGTATGAAAATTAAAAAAATAAGGATAAAGGGAGAGAAAGGCAGACTAGATTTTTGCTCCTTCTTCTGGTGAATTTAATTGTTTAACAAAAAATGGACTTGATTATTCTTTGTATGGCACATGACATTAACTCCAAATGAGATCTGTAGTTCTTTGATAAACTTGTCTTTCAGTTTTGTTATAATGGCTTCCAAGCTGTGCAGGAATTGAAAAGCTTAGCAGATGCAATTTATCCATCTGTAAGAAGCCTATCATCCTTTTTAGTATGGTTAGTAGGTAGTTTAGTATGGTTTAGTATGGTATGTAACTGTGGCAATACTCCTTTATACATTCATCACCATGTTTATAAATCTGGTATTAGCTGAAAATGATTCTTTACATTTCATCTTCCTTCTTGGGCCCTCTGCATATGTCACCTGAGGAGGATGTCTCAGATTCCAGTACATTAGTTCAAAGATCATACTTATAGTATATCATACTCTCTGTCAGTTTGGCATCTCGTATTTTGTTTCACCTCCTTGGACTAATGGGAATCTTTTGGAAAGGCAGCAGATTCAAGAGAGAATGATAAATGACTTGTCATTTTTTGTTCCCTGTGCCTTTATCTTCCCTTGCTAGAAACCTCATAATAAGGAAAACCTTCCACAATGTGTGGCCGTCGTCTTCATGATTCCGGAGATTGCACATGTTCTCCACCCAGTCGGTGCACTGCCAGCTCCCAGGCCCAGTCAGCAGCCATGTGGCTTCAGAGCTGTCATGGAGCAACTTGCCTCTCCATCCAGCCTGGAAAAATGAAAACAGAAACACCACAGCAGTCTTTCTATCAAGCCCCCAATGGAAAGAGGGGGAGTTGCAGAAGGCTAAAGGAGTTTTCCTCACTTTGCAGTGCTAGGACAGGAGATATTTTTCTTATATCTGTCCCATTACTCACCTTAGAAAGAGCAATATGTGAACTGCCCCTCCCTCACATTTGACTAAAAGGTCCTCTTCCATTTGCTGAGTGTTTGCTTGGCCGGAACACAACAAAGGGGAAAAAAAACAGGAGACCGCTTCAGGCTCATCTGGGAAATACTGCTCTGCTCTTCAGCATGGAACTTCCTGTTCCTGAGGGGACCCTTAGGCAAGTGAGACCAAGGTCAGATAAAGGCTTACGTAACCAAGATCAGTACCCCACACTCAGCACAGTCTGGTCTAAAATAGTTGATGGAATGGAAAACACAACCACTGAAAGTCATTTTGGGAATTTCTCAAGCTCAAACATCCTCCTACACTTGGTGTTGCATTAATGCTTTTCCCAGAGCCAACGACATAAGGATGTAATAGAGAACACGCAATAGAAGACAGTATCATAAAGGAAATATCCATAAAGCATCTAAGTCAAAGCCAGTCATCTAGAAAGGACTGAAGTGAGATAATGGAACTAAACAGTAGACTCCTTCAAATACTCTTCATTATGTAACCTAGTATGTGGTTTGTTTCCATGACAATAAACATGCACTGCTCACTCATACTCAAGGTAGTATCCACTGCAACCCCTATATTCTTTCTAGGAAGATCGATGCTAAGAAAGCCAGTCTTTATGGAGTTATTTTGCTCAAGGTAAAGCACTTAGTACTTCCCCTTATTGAACTCCATGAGGTTTCTGAAAGCCCAACCCCCAGATTTTCCAAGATTCCCCCAGACTAACAGTCTTCTGTTTTGTCACTCACTACCTTTGTGTCTTCTGCTAATTTCCCAAGGGTGCAGTCTATGTCATCAAAGTGTTGGTGAAAATATTGAAAAATATGAGCCACAATGTTGAACCATTGAACCACTGTGCTTATTATTGACAGCTATTGAAGCCAAAAAAGTCGTTCTGTACTTCAGTTTTTCCTGTGTTCACTGCCACCAGGTCCCTGCCCATTCAGTGGTAGGCCCAGATTCCACTAGTCTTCCATTTGCTGCTCTGTATGACCTTGCTGCCCTCCATGTCCCTTTGTCAGATTCAACTCACTGTGAGCTTTGATTTTTTTAACCCATCCATGTATATGGGAATGTAGGAAGAAAGGTTGGTGTAGCCAGGGATGAAGACAGTGGTCTGATTGCTTGATGGATAAAGGATTTTCTGAGGTCAACCAATATGGGAAAATATAGGATGAGTTAACTGCATACTCATGCATTCTGAATTGGGTTTTGAAGATATGGGAATACAAAGGGTGAGATGTTAATAAGGATCACCTGGAGCAGGTAAGGAGATGTGAGGATATAGAGATCACCTGGGAAGGTTGTTAGAATACCCTGGACCGAGAATGAGCTGCTGGGCTGTCCCTGCTCCTCTGCCTTCCCACGCATGTATACTTGGACTGTCTCTGGAGTCACATTGGGTCACCAGTCCTCCATTTCTTATATGCATTTTTTTTTTCCTCATTCATTTTAGTCATGTCTGCTGCCACTTTTACCTGCTTTCCTTTACATTGTGGTGAACTCTTCTTCAAGAACAAGATGATGCCAGCATCTGGGACCTGTCTTACCTCCAGGATCATATGACATGGGATTCTTTAAGCAGGTCCCTGAACAGGCCTAAATTCACTCTCCTGAAGTCTGGGGTAATGATCTTTCTATTTGCCTTGCTCTTTTGTCTCGTAATCCTGAACTCTGCCGTCTCATGGTCAGTGCAGCCAAATAGGCTAGGGCCAAACTTCAGGACAGGATCAAGAAGTCTGAAACCAAGACTGAAAATCTAAATACAGTTCTAGGTTTCTGAGGGTTTGCATGCTTAATAACAGGAAATATCTCCTTGGAATTTAGACTTGTGTGTCACTAGGATGTCAGATTATGATTTTGATTTGCTGAAGATGAGGCAACTAGATCTTAACAGTGTGCAGACTGCAAGCTGGTCAATACTGTAAAATAGAAATGGCCAGTCCCTTACACAGAGAAGCTGGAGGTGCTTTGTAACATGCTATTCTTGGGAGTGGAGAGGTAAAGGTGCAAACAACTGAGTGCTTCTGCTGTCCTTGTCTGCAGAACAGTCTCCCAAGTGTGTTTTTTCTGTCATATACATGCTTATGTAGTCTATGAAGAGAAGCCTCAGTCCAGCCTTGCTCAGTTTTCAGCACTCTGCCATTACTTGAGTGTCTGTGTATCCTGTCAGGTGACATGGAATATCTGGAGAACCTTCAGTGCATAGTATCTACTTTGTGAAAGGCATTGCTTTTGAGTTGCTGTTTTGCCTTTTCTTCTTATGCTTGATGCCTAGTCTGATTTAAATACAGATGCTTGTGAAGCTTATGACATACTGGCCTTCTAGAAGAAAGAATAACATGGCTTCACTCCAAATAACATGCTCTTTTGCATTCTCTCAAACTTTGGTTAAAAAGTTCCTCTGTAAGTGTTTGTTTGTTTGCCATGGTAGTAATTCCTGACTTTGTGGTATCTGGTTGTAGGCAGGAAAAATGGTATGTTCTAACAGCAAGAATTACTGGAGAGTGCAATTAGCTGAACTTGATTTCTCAGCTACAACCTCAGCAGTAGGTAAGAGCAGAGATAACTATCACCATGATTTGACTGGTGCAGAAAGAATAGGCTTGATTTCTGAGAGACCTTAAGTAAAAAAAGAAAGAAATCTAAAAGTGGCTACCAGAAGCCTGGAAAAGTTTAAAGGAAAATAGAATAGTATGTGAAAGGGCAAAATTAATCACAGCTATCTCCTTTCTCACGAGACTCACTGGCTTGACTCTGGATTTCCTAGAGTCAGAGTCTAGGACATGAATTCCTACAAATCTGAGCCATTTGCTGGCCAGTGTTGTTTTTTTTTTTGCTAACTGCCCTTATTAGCTGCTCTGTGCTGATGATAATCTTGTTAACTGCTCCCAGCCACTAACAGTCTTTGCAGCTTCTTCAGTAGTTATTTCTCTTCAAGAGTTCTCCAGCTGTCTCTGATTTCCCTTCTCAGGCAGGACTAATGTAGTCCATGATGAAAAAACTTCCTAAACACATTCCCGTTTTCCACTTCTATCTTATGTTAGTATGTAAATTGGTGGAGCACTCACATCTTGCCTAGGGAGTCTATATGATTACTCCACTAAAAATGTTTTAAAAAAAACAGTGAGCTGGAGTCACTTGCATATTTAGGACATTATCAGGAAATGGAAGACAGGACTCTTCTTTTTTGGAACTGAAATTACTGAATCAACATAGGTCTCAAAAAGACCCCAAGCAACTGAACAAAGATGACTGGCCTGCAAAGGTAAATATGGAAAAAGAGCTAGTGGACACCAAGTTCCACTAAAGCTCTTAGTCTGCATAATTTAATCTTTCAACTAACTTCCATAGAACATGTTCAAGGCCAAAGGTAAATGAGATTAAAAGTTTATTTTTGAATTTCCATTAAAATATAGAGTATTTTTTGTAGAGTTGTTCCATGGGAAACAATTAACCATATTGGTCCAGGTGGAACATCCTACTCAAGTGCCTAAGCCTCTGGCAAGTTTTATTGTTCTCTTTGGACCCCATTCTGTTCTTCTATCTCTTTTTTGAGATGGGGAATTGGAACAGTCATTGTATTCAGCTGTCAGTGCATGGTTTCCTCCTCATGCTGTCTGTATGCTGCTCTGGGGAGCTGCAGCTGGGCTCTTTGAACTGACAAACTACAAAATAGGTACTGTATTTCAGCACCAAGGGAGTATTGCGCCAAATGCAATTCAACCTATATGTATACTTGATCCTTTCAGCTCTGCTATCACAGTCAATATTCAAAAGTCTTTAAAACAAACAAACAAAAAAACCATAAAATGTATGCTAAATGTAAGTAGGTACAACAAAAGAGAAGGTAAGACTCTTGGGAGTGTGAAAGGTTGTACATATATGTACCTTAACTGAAAAAAAATACTCACAAAAAGAATTCCTACAAAAGCAAAGGTGGATATGAACAGACAGAATATGAATTTTCTGAAATTTGCAGCAGGGATGCATTCAGTCTGAGATCCCTGCACTGTGTCAAATCAAGATGCAGCTGGAGAACACAGAGAGACAATGTTGAAAGAGGCAGCAATGCCTTGATGCAAAAAGAAAACGAAGAGAATACTGCCAACCATTAACTTTCTGGCAACACTATTTCCATCCCTTCTGGTTCCACTGGCAGTGGAAGCAAAACAGGACAGTCAAAAAAGTGGTCCCTGGAAACAAGGTATCTGGCACAGCAATGTGGTGTGAGCAAGGAGCTGGGGTGCTGAAATTCTGCTGTAGGAGAGGGGATTGAGGCATGCTGAAAATAGACCTATAGAGATCAGCCAGCTGCCTTGCTTGCTGCCAGCCCTGATGATACGACTTCCCTTCCCCCATGTTCTGTGGCTGTGAGGAAGGTCTGGAGGGAAAGCAGGTAGTTTCAGAAATGCAATACAGATAAAATACGACTGAAATGTTTCAGAATTCCTGTGTACTGAGTCCCATCAGAACTTCCCCCTGCTCGAGCCGCTGTGTGATGGTTTCACTTCAAGTGGGAAATACCGGTTTGAACAACATAGTGTTCTGAAAGGAACTTTTACTCATAAGCAATACAACTTTTATGCTAAAAAGGTACTAATTTTTACTACCATTAAGCATTGGGTCAGTGCTAGTTTTATCAACCTGTTGGAACAATTCAAGTCTTTTAGGGTTAATTTTGCAATTTGTCTAGTGCTTAATAAAATGTTTTACAAATTCTAGTTTCAGAGACATCTCATTTTATCATACTAACCACTAAGGATCCCAAAATTTGGGAGTTCAGTTTTCTTGTTTGACTAGGAACATTAATCAACATGACTCTTACTTGATACTGTTACTGCAGTACTGAAGTGACACCAAATGTGCAAAATATACTTGAGGTACACGACACAAATGATTGAAATTGCTAAGTTTTAGGTGTACTGCTGCCTTGTGGAATTCATAATGCCCCAAATAGATATGTAGGATCCCTGTATAGTGCGTGAGGGACTTTTTAGAAGACTGCAAATAGTTGAAGCAACTATATAATCCAACTCTATCTGAGATTTAGGGATTATGGGATTTATCTACCCCTAGAGCTGGCCTCCTAAGTACATTCAACATAGAAAAGGCATAGATCTTTCTTTTGTAACTGTGTCCGGTGAAAATCATGACTCCACTTCATCTAAAAACACAATGATAAAAGTACACATGCATGAGTGAACTCTTCTCTCTTTGGCTAAAGTGGAGGTATATTTCTTACATCCTTCAAGAGTGATTTAAGGTCACTCAGACAAAGAATATGCTAGGCTGGAGTAAGGAATTGGCTGAGGGGATGCTGAAAGATCTTGCTTTGTGTTAATGTTGTTGCTCTTTTCATAGAGGAGTAAATATTTTGGGGGAAAAAGAGATTGGAAAGGTTCAGATAAAGCGTTTAGGAAAATCATCTAAAGAGGTGAGTATTCTCAGAATCTACAGAGATTTTATGTTCACCAGTATAGTGACATGACATGGATTTATTTATCTGCCAAATTACTATTGTGTAGTTATGCAGCTATCGCACTTCATGGAGAGATAGTGTCTTCTGACTGCTAGGTGGATACTGACCATACACTACAAGGGTTTGGAGTTCCCACATTTACATGGTAATTGTGGATAAGATTGAATTTACCTCTGAACTGAGATGGATTTTAATTGACTTCAAAGTCGTAAATTTGAGTGGTTTAAAAAGATATGGTCCATCCTTTAAGTTACAGTCACCAATGCATAAATATGTTAATTTTCATGCTCCTCAGTGACATTTTATTTCCAGTGAACATTCATCTTGGGCTTGATGCCAGAGATTTGATTTGGGAGGGATGTTTTGAAACATATTGCTTGTTGGTAGCTATTGGGTATTGAGATTTTGTGACTTGTTCACACATTCTCACCTCAGGCCATGGTTGCATCTTGGATTACTGTGAAAACTCTTCTTTTGGGGACTATATTAGCAAGAGCATATCTTTTCCTCTGGGACAAAAATAACTATCTGAAAAGCTGTTTTCTTACTAAGAATACCTGTACCGCTCTTAAAAGTAGTCTAGGACAATTTGTTTATCTGCTTTTCCTACCCATCCCTAGTTGGAGTAATTGCTGGAGTAATTAGGGTCCTGTTTTTAACCACCTGTTGCTCTCACAAGTGGTGGGAAGTTGGAGAAGAGGCAGTCTGAGTGTTCAGGGGGCTTCTGCCTTTCTATGATGAGCTATGGGCAAGAGGAGGGCAGTCAATGTTGTATATCTTGCCTTCAGCAAGACCACTGATACAGTATCCCAATGTCAGCTTATTGCCAAGCGCTGAGACGTGGGCTGGACAAGAAGACCAAGTGTCTGAGGCAGATAGTATAGAAAGCTTGAGAAGAGGCAAGATGCACTGATGCTCTTCCTAAACAGTGCCTCATTTTCCTGCAGGTTTTCAGCTTTCCAGCAGAAACTTCCCAAACCAGGTGTGTTTGTTACGTGGGGCACTCAGGAGTCTGCAGCTAATTATCTTCTCATGAGTTTGTGCAGTGACTTTTTGCCTGGGTGGACATATTTATCATCTACTCTGGTGGCAAGGATTCTATAAATCATGTGCTTCCATGTTCTCCTTCTGCCACCTGCTAATTTCACTTGATGTCCCTACTTCTTATACAGGGAGATTCAGTGATCCATCCTCTCCCTACTCCTTCTCATCCTCTCATGATTTTGAAGACATTTTCTTAGCTTTGCTCACTGCCACATCTCCAGCTTGAAGGGTCTCAAGATTCACCTGGCCTTTCCAAGTGCTGAAAGTCACTTAAAATGCCCATGCCAGATGGCACTGAACGTTTTTTCTGAGAAGCCCATGCCAGTGGAGGCAGCCCCTATGGGGTGCTTGAAAATTTGTCATCCTAATTCAGGTATGGCGTGGAATAAGTGAAAAGTTTGCCCCTCTCACCGCTGTACATATCAGTTTATAAGATCTTCTCAAAATGGACCTGCCCATATTGGGAAAGGCAGTGGAGCCTGGCTCAGCAATTATAACACAAATATGTTTCTGAGAACCCCAGCCAAAGTGCCTCTTTTTTTACGGTTATTTATATCATTACCCTCCTGGGCTTGGGTTTCAGAAGAAAGAATCTAATTTTTCACTGACATTTTAAGAGTTGAGAGGAAGGATAGAGCCCTCCGCATGCTAAGTGCAGCATTTGATTCCACCAGCTGTACAAGGAATATGATCTGGGACAAATAAAAAAACTCAGGGATTTATACATTTGTTTCAGATGTTAGAAGCTCATTTAAAGCAGTGATTCCATTTACACCCATCCTCTCACATTTGCCTACCTCACTCCAATGGGCTCCAGTGTTTCCCCTCCGGATTGACCTTTCCCCGGAAAGGATTGTAAAGGGGGGGAATCTCTGTATGAGTGTAAGACAGACAAGTTTTCATGCAAAGAGCTGTGAACACTGTTGACCATGTCCCAGCTGTTCCTACTCCCCCGTTTCATCTTTCCAAATCTCACATATTGCCAAGTAAATCTTGGAGATACCTTTGAAGATATTCAAAACCCATCTGGATGTGATCCTGTGCTATGTGTTCTAGGTGTCCCTGCTTGAGCAGGAGTGTTGGACTAGATGATCTCTAGAGGTCCCTTCCAACCTCAACCATTCTGTGAGCCTGCGATTCTGTGTAAATGAAACTGCAAAAGCAAACCTTTAGGATGTAGATTTCCTGGTCTTTCTCTCATGCATTTCACAGCAATGAGCTTGCTATGTCAGAAACTAGCAGAGCCTGGAGCCTGCAGGACTCGTGGGTGGCATTGCCCAGACAAGAGGTGGGTTCATAGGGCAGTATTTCCAATCCTGACCGGGGCCGGCTTGCCATGCTGCTGTGGTAACCGTCATGTCAGGACACAGAGGTCAGGCTTCCGGCCTGGGTCAGGCCTAAGTCCTGCCCAGACCAGTGTCTTCTGGTCAGTGGCTAAGAACATCTCTGATATCTGAGGTGAAGAAAGTATAAAGAGAAAAGGTAATTTTGTGAAGTTTTTGGCTTGCTATGTCAGAAACTAGCAGAGCCTGGAGGCTGCAGGACTCGTGGGTGGCATTGCCCAGACAAGAGGTGGGTTCATAGGGCAGTATTTCCAATCCTGGCCGGGGCCTGCTTGCCATGCTGCTGTGGTAACCGTCATGTCAGGACACAGAGGTCAGGCTTCCGGCCTGGGTCAGGCCTAAGTCCTGCCCAGACCAGAGTCTTCTGGTCAGTGGCTAAGAACATCTCTGATATCTGAGGTGAAGAAAGTATAAAGAGAAAAGGTAAAACCAACTAATGATCTCCCTGTGCACTGCTCCAATTTCCAGTGGCTCATGGCTCCGGCACTTCCCAAGCCGGGGAGTTCACTGTGTGGTGCATTCAGGGATTCATTCTTCCTTTGTTTTGATCCAGGAGAAGGCTGATATGAGACAGAGAGCTGTCCTTATTCCCCCAGATGTCAAGTGAATCGTGTTGAAATGGACTCAGCTGGTGTGAGGATAAATGACATGTGATTTAGTATGGACATGTGAACTGTGTCTTGGCCTATGAAATTCCACCAGAAACACACCTGTGAAGACCTGTAACCTCAGAGAGTTTCATGTCAGGAATTTCATGTAGTCCAAATATTTGTGGACTTGCTTTCAGCAGAAAATGGCTCTAAGCAGTTCCCTCATATCCTCAGCGGAGATGCCCACGTGGCAGTTGTGCCGGAGGCAGCCTTGTAGCAAAGGGCATGTTAACATGCCTAGGAAACAATCCACACATAGAATTGCTACTTGGATTGTGTGGCAGTAATAGTGTGAGTGGCATTGCATCTTCTGCAGAGTGGATTATCTGCATAACAAGAAAATTTGGCACCTATGAGTTTGGTTTCTGCATTATGGAAAGCATTTAGGCTTCTTCTAGTGCAGGCCAAGTGCACAGTGTAGTAGGAGCACAGCATGCATGGAACAGGTAGTGTCAGAGCCAGGGCTGGATGTTGATACCAGCGCAGCTTTGTGTCCTCAGAGTGGGAGGGTTTTGTCCCTAGGATGGCTTCTGTTGAGAGGAGGAAATGCTGGAAGGATGCTTTGTGAGTTGTGATGGAAAAATTAGCAGAGGATAAGGAGCCCTTCTAGGCTATATATATGAGATTATGTGTATGTATGTAAGTGTGTGTGTGTATGCCTACATTAACTTCTACACCTTCTGCTGCCTTCAACTTCATGCCCTCCATTTGCCCAGCAACTTGAGAGCGAGCTTTGTGCAGAAATGTGCCTGTCTTCCACCCAGGAATTTACAGTTCACTGCAGAGGACATGCAAGGCTTTCACCATGGCTTTGCCAGGAAGCTCTAGTTCTCTCTAGGCAGATTTGGGATATTTCCCTAATGAACAAGCTGGTTGATGTAGGCAAAATGCATTTATTGTACTGTCTGAGCATACTGAGCAGGATGGTTGGATCCCAAGCAGTCCACTGTCTTAGTCCCTCTCCCTTTTATTCTGATTGATTTGCTTTCCAACAAGCTTCCTCCTTGTCAACTCAGATTTGGTAATGTTTGCGGCTAATATGGGCGAGAAGCACTGAGGCTTATGCCTTCCAAGTCAGGTCTGACGAAGGAGCCTTCCAAATATGCCTGTCCTTCACTTGTCCAAGACTCTGCCAGAATATTTTGAGCAGCAATTCTCTGAAGTTTTGCCAATTGAGAAGGGTCAACCTGAAAGCTCACTTTCCTGAAGGAAATGTTCCCCACTTTACAACCTAGGTCTGAATTCCTCTTTTTTTCCTTACTTCAGCAGCAGTTTCCCAGATGGCCTTTTTCCAGAGGTGTTTCTAGTGTCCAGCTGGATCAGCAACGTCATGGTTCTTTTGGCCAAACAATGGGCATCTTATCTGAGAAAGATGACAGGTTGATCTGTCATAGCCTGTCTTTGGAAAATTGCCCATCTGCCCCTTTTCCTCATACTGTGATGTCTTTAATAGACTTTGTTACTTCTTGTTTAACTCCCTCCCTTTGAGGAGCTATTACTTCTCAAGCCTTGTTGTTCCAGGCCGTGTTCTAGCCCCTGCCTGGTCTGTTTCCCATGGTGTGCAAGAAGGCAGATCTGGAAATGTTTCTGCTGAGGCACTGTGCCTGCTGTTAGATGTTGGGAGGGAGGAGAGATATCTTACTCTTTCCTGCAACTAACCTGTTCTTGATCCTCTGTTCTGCACTCTTTCTTTCTGATATTCTCTTTCTGCCTTTGTACAAAGCAATGTTTCCCTACTTGTTTATGCCTATTATTTATATGCTGTGGTTCAGCATTTTCTGTCACGGTCTTTTTAACAGCATTTAATGCTTCCAATCACCACCCTAGTCTGAAATACTGCCTTTCATAGCTTTTTTGATTTCCTGAAGTGTCCCTGCTTGAGCAGGAGTGTTGGACTAGATGATCTCTAGAGGTCCCTTCCAACCTCAACCATTCTGTGAGCCTGCGATTCTGTGTAAATGAAACTGCAAAAGCAAACCTTTAGGATGTAGATTTCCTGGTCTTTCTCTCATGCATTTCACAGCAATGAGCTTGCTATGTCAGAAACTAGCAGAGCCTGGAGGCTGCAGGACTCGTGGGTGGCATTGCCCAGACAAGAGGTGGGTTCATAGGGCAGTATTTCCAATCCTGGCCGGGGCCTGCTTGCCATGCTGCTGTGGTAACCGTCATGTCAGGACACAGAGGTCAGGCTTCCGGCCTGGGTCAGGCCTAAGTCCTGCCCAGACCAGAGTCTTCTGGTCAGTGGCTAAGAACATCTCTGATATCTGAGGTGAAGAAAGTATAAAGAGAAAAGGTAAAACCAACTAATGATCTCCCTGTGCACTGCTCCAATTTCCAGTGGCTCATGGCTCCGGCACTTCCCAAGCCGGGGAGTTCACTGTGTGGTGCATTCAGGGATTCATTCTTCCTTTGTTTTGATCCAGGAGAAGGCTGATATGAGACAGAGAGCTGTCCTTATTCCCCCAGATGTCAAGTGAATCGTGTTGAAATGGACTCAGCTGGTGTGAGGATAAATGACATGTGATTTAGTATGGACATGTGAACTGTGTCTTGGCCTATGAAATTCCACCAGAAACACACCTGTGAAGACTTGTAACCTCAGAGAGTTTCATGTCAGGAATTTCATGTAGTCCAAATATTTGTGGACTTGCTTTCAGCAGAAAATGGCTCTAAGCAGTTCCCTCATATCCTCCGCGGAGATGCCCACGTGGCAGTTGTGCCGGAGGCAGCCTTGTAGCAAAGGGCATGTTAACATGCCTAGGAAACAATCCACACATAGAATTGCTACTTGGATTGTGTGGCAGTAATAGTGTGAGCGGCATTGCATCTTCTGCAGAGTGGATTATCTGCATAACAAGAAAATTTGGCACCTATGAGTTTGGTTTCTGCATTATGGAAAGCATTTAGGCTTCTTCTAGTGCAGGCCAAGTGCACAGTGTAGTAGGAGCACAGCATGCATGGAACAGGTAGTGTCAGAGCCAGGGCTGGATGTTGATACCAGCGCAGCTTTGTGTCCTCAGAGTGGGAGGGTTTTGTCCCTAGGATGGCTTCTGTTGAGAGGAGGAAATGCTGGAAGGATGCTTTGTGAGTTGTGATGGAAAAATTAGCAGAGGATAAGGAGCCCTTCTAGGCTATATATATGAGATTATGTGTATGTATGTAAGTGTGTGTGTGTATGCCTACATTAACTTCTACACCTTCTGCTGCCTTCAACTTCATGCCCTCCATTTGCCCAGCAACTTGAGAGCGAGCTTTGTGCAGAAATGTGCCTGTCTTCCACCCAGGAATTTACAGTTCACTGCAGAGGACATGCAAGGCTTTCACCATGGCTTTGCCAGGAAGCTCTAGTTCTCTCTAGGCAGATTTGGGATATTTCCCTAATGAACAAGCTGGTTGATGTAGGCAAAATGCATTTATTGTACTGTCTGAGCATACTGAGCAGGATGGTTGGATCCCAAGCAGTCCACTGTCTTAGTCCCTCTCCCTTTTATTCTGATTGATTTGCTTTCCAACAAGCTTCCTCCTTGTCAACGCAGAGTTGGTAATGTTTGCGGCTAATATGGGCGAGAAGCACTGAGGCTTATGCCTTCCAAGTCAGGTCTGACGAAGGAGCCTTCCAAATATGCCTGTCCTTCACTTGTCCAAGACTCTGCCAGAATATTTTGAGCAGCAATTCTCTGAAGTTTTGCCAATTGAGAAGGGTCAACCTGAAAGCTCACTTTCCTGAAGGAAATGTTCCCCACTTTACAACCTAGGTCTGAATTCCTCTTTTTTTCCTTACTTCAGCAGCAGTTTCCCAGATGGCCTTTTTCCAGAGCTGTTTCTAATGTCCAGCTGGATCAGCAACGTCATGGTTCTTTTGGCCAGACAATGGGCATCTTATCTGAGAAAGATGACAGGTTGATCTGTCATAGCCTGTCTTTGGAAAATTGCCCATCTGCCCCTTTTCCTCATACTGTGATGTCTTTAATAGACTTTGTTACTTCTTGTTTAACTCCCTCCCTTTGAGGAGCTATTACTTCTCAAGCCTTGTTGTTCCAGGCCGTGTTCTAGCCCCTGCCTGGTCTGTTTCCCATGGTGTGCAAGAAGGCAGATCTGGAAATGTTTCTGCTGAGGCACTGTGCCTGCTGTTAGATGTTGGGAGGGAGGAGAGATATCTTACTCTTTCCTGCAACTAACCTGTTCTTGATCCTCTGTTCTGCACTCTTTCTTTCTGATATTCTCTTTCTGCCTTTGTACAAAGCAATGTTTCCCTACTTGTTTATGCCTATTATTTATATGCTGTGGTTCAGCGTTTTCTGTCACGGTCTTTTTAACAGCATTTAATGCTTCCAATCACCACCCTAGTCTGAAATACTGCCTTTCATAGCTTTTTTGATTTCCTGAAACCCATAGACATTTGCCATCTGCATTTTTTCCAGAAGCATTTTGTATGCATGGTCCTCATGGCTCCAATTCTCCAATGTCTCTAGTTACTTTGCAGTTCTTGCTAGAGCTGTCGTTGTTTCTGCATTTCTAGTGCAGAAACTACATTTCTAGTGCAAAGGTATGAATTCTGCTGGTTGACCATGCCACATGAAGATAGTTTGCAAGGTATCCATTCAGCTTTTTTTTTTTTTTTATCAGTATCCGTTAGGGATGTTGGGATGTGCTCTCAGATTCCCTCCTGAAATCTTCTTAAAGACTTATGTCAGATTCATCATTTCCATATTGCTGGCACATACTCAAGCACTGGTGATGCGCCACGAATAATAATTCTGCTATTTCAGGTTCTTTAACCATATTGGCTAAGTGCTATATGGTCCTATTGCGCTCTTTCTCTTCCAAATATTCCAAAACCTCATCAGGAGGTTTATCTCACTTTATTTCAGAAACATTCCCTGTGCAATTTTCAGTTTGCAGATGCTGTTGTTGGCTACATTTTTAGTATGAATAGGGCATGCCTGGAGGAATCAGTGCACTCTGTGGACCCTGATGAACCATCTAACAAGTTATGTCCAGCCTTCACTGTAGCAGCATTTTCTGCTGCTGTCGGTGTAAAATGAGAGCTCCAAGGAATGTTAGGCACCAACCAAACAGAATTTCGGGAACGCTAGTCCTTCAGAGACAGACTTCTCAACCCTGTAATTCTACAAAGATGTGGCTGTGCGGTGAAGGCTGGAGACAGCAGGACACACTTTCTGTATTAAAAACCTCTTTCTCCTGCTGACAAATGAAATAAATGCTTTAAAATATTCCTTGCCAGAAGTGTCTAGACCAAAGAGTTGCTGTTGTGTACTGTAGTTAGAAAAAATAAGCATGAGATGAAAGTGAAGGTATTGACTAAATTTCGAGCCAAACAGGCTGGGTATCATAATTAAAAAAAACTTAAACATATTTGGGAGGAGACATGGAATGATACAGGGGAATTTGGATCCTTCGCTAATCTGACCGTAGCAAAAATAAGCTAACATTTCTGGGGCTCATTTTCACAGTAAAGAAATTCTTCCCCAACTTCAGATGGAACTTTCTGTGTGTTAGTTTTCCTCAAGTTGCTTCTCGTCACTAGGCACCACTGAAAAGAGTCTGGCCCCATCCTCTTGATACCCTCCCTTCAGATACTTAAGTGCAATTATAAGATCTCCCTCAGTCTTTTCTTTTCCAGGATGATCAGTCCCAGGTCTTTCAGCCATTCTTAATATGAGAAGCCACGCTCCAGGTCCTAAAGTAAGGCAGAAACCCTCCACTGGACTTGCTACAGCAGCTCCATGTTTGTCTTTATCTTGGGGAGCCCAGAAGTGGACATAGGGCTGAGTAGAGGGGACCTGTCAGCACTGGTCTTTCTAATGCACCCCAGGATACTAGTTGCCTTCTTGGGCACAAAGGCACATTACTAGCTCATGGTCAACTCCTTCCTTCCCTCCTTCTTGTCTTTCTGTCTCTCCCTCTCTCTCTTTCTTTCTTCTTTTCTTCTCTGTTTCCCTCCCTTCATGCCCTCCCTCTCGCCCTTCCTCCCTCTCCCTCATTGAGGAGTGCACTTTTCTGGCAAGGCACGGTGTCAGAGAGATGGGAAGTGCCCGGAGATTTAAAATGCTCAGCTTGGTGCTGTTGACAGGAAGTGTCTAAAAGGACCTTGTTTTCTGCAGGTCAGAAATATTTTCAAAAACAGTCTTGGTACTATTACGTGGCCTTGGCTTTTGTGCTCCGGAGATAGAGTCGGGAGACTCTTTCATGCTCAAGTTGTCATAGCTTTAAGGCTCTCCATGCTTCAGAGTGGGCAGTGACTCCAGTAGGGTCCATTGGCTGCATCTGCTAAAACTTCCTTTTAGAGATGCTCTTTATTATGGGCTATTATAGACCCATGATTTTCTAAAGATCAGTTACTTTTGCATCAGCACTTATTAGGGTGACATGCAGCCTGACTCCAGAAATAGTGCATCAGTGCAAAAGGACTCCCATCCTCCATGTAGGGCAGCATGTCACAAAGTGAGAAATGTTTTTTCCCTGCCCATTCTGTACTGTGATTCCATGTCATAATTTCTGCTATGCTCAGGGGAACAGCCAGGACAGCACAGTGAAATCTTTGGGACTATTTTATTCTAGCCTAATCTAACTTTAAAACTGTGTTACTGAGAAAACATGCAGAATTCTGTACTGAAAGTACTGCAGAATTCCTAGGTTGCTGTAATGGTTTTACTTAAAATTCTAAATTATTCTTAAAATTAATCATTTGAAAATGTCTAAAATGTATGTAACTGCAGAATTGAAACATAATAACCAAAAACACTGCTTGTGCTGTATATGCAAAGGAATCTACTGACTTTATTCTCTAGACGCTGAAGCAGCTGCAAAATCCATAGCAGAAGAAAATGGCAGAGGTTCACATTTTGTGGACCACCCAAGTCAAATTGCTGTGTCTCGGTATCCTCACTCTTCTTCTGCTATCTTCTTGCTGTGAAACTCGCGGCTCTTGACTCGGAGCTTGTTGACCTGCGACTCTGCAATGTCAGCCCGCTCCTCGGCTTCCTCCAGCTCGTGCTGGATCTTGCGGAATTTGGAGAGGTTGACATTGGACAGCTCCTCCTGTAGTGGGAGAGAAAGGTGGTGAAGAGCAGGGATTTACCTTCTGAATGGAACTTGAGGGGTTCGGGATGAAAACTGGGGAAAGGCCCAACCCTTCCACCTCCCAACTATCACTATTTCCCAAGAAAGGGAGGTCAGTAGACTTCCTTTTCTTTCCCTGTTTAGAACACAATGACTGCTTTCTTCTTTTGAGAGACTCTTGCTCTGCACAGAGTAAAACTTACAGCCTCCTCAGCTTGTCTCTTGTAGGACTTCACTTTCATTTGCAGCTTGTCCACCAGATCCTGGAGCCTGAGAATATTCTTCCGGTCTTCCTCAGACTAGAGCAAATGGTGAGAAGAAAAGAGAGTGCATTGCTTTCCTGCCTCCTGCAGGACGTTAGCAATTCCCCTTGGGAGTTGTGTGCCAACATTCTGACTCCCTGGGAAGGGGGTGTGCCTGTGCCAGCAGAGAGGCCTCCTGCCTTACCTGGTAGGTCAGCTCCTTCACCCTCCTCTCGTATTTGCGCACACCCTTGACGGCTTCAGCGCTGCGCTTCTGCTCAGAATCAACCTCCCCTTCCAGCTCACGCACCTGCAATGGGAAAACAATCCATGCAGCTGCACTTGTGCTGCCTCATGGGACATGTTCCCTCATGAACAAATACTAGCCCTCACTCACCCTGGCCTCCAGCTTCTGGATTTGCTTCTTGCCTCCTTTCAGTGCCAGCTGCTCAGCCTCATCCAGACGCAGCTGCAGATCCTTCACTGTCTGGTCCAAGTTCTTCTTCATCCTCTCCAGGTGGGCACTTGTGTCCTGCTCCTTCTTCAGCTCTTCTGCCAACTCACATCTGTGATGGCCTTCTTGGCCTTCTCTTCAGCATTGCGGGCTTCCTGGATTGTCTCCTCCATTTCACTCTGAATGTGGGAAATGTCTGTTTCCAGCTTCTTCTTGGTGTTGATCAAGCTGGTATTCTGTGGAGCAGAATACATTTTTTTTTCTCACTCAGTTCTAAAGCACAAGTTCTAAAGCTCATGTTAAGAAATCTAACATTATGATTATCAGTGTTTCTAATATCAGCAGACTCCTTCACTTGAATCACCTTGCCAGGTTATAAACAGCCCGTCAACAGTTATAGTTATGTCTGCTCTTAATTAAGTCATATTTACAATCCAATTCCTTGTTTCAGGGTAACAATTTCAGTTCAGGTTAAGGAACAGACAATCTAGATAATTTACATAGACAAAGAATCAGAAAAGGAAAAATCCTGTGGCTCACAGGATAAATTTTGGTAGCAGTCATAGTGATGGTGTCATAATTAAGATTAACACATTTAAACCTTAATGTTGTGACCATGAGGAAAATGATAAATAACATTAGGGAGTTTATGATTGTTTTTTTGTTTCTTTCTTTTTTTAATGTCAGGAGAAAATCTATTTATCTCTAAAGATTTGCCTTTAACAACAAACTTCTAAAGAATCACATTCTCTCATTGTATCTTATTTATAAAGTAGTGACCTCCATAAACACCCGTTGGAGTTATTTTCACACAGGAAAATGACCTGAGTGTGGAGAAGCTGAACTCTCTCGCTCGCATCCATCAGTTCCTGCTCAGCCACTTTCCTTGACCGCTCCGTCTGCTCCAGGGCTGCTCGGAGCTCCTCAACTTCAGCCTGCAACAGGTTTGCTCTGCGCTCCACCATGGCCACCTGCTCCTTCAGGTCCTCCTGTGTCCTGACAGCATCGTCCAAGTGTATCTGGGTATCCTGTAAAGAAGGCCGCAGAAATTAATACAATGCATCACTGCTACCCTTGCATGTGTAGTTATAATGCAAGTATAATATTACCCAAGCTAAATGCTTGCATACACGTATTGGGCTTAACCAACCTTCAGCACTGCCTGTGTGTTTCTCAGGTGCTTCTGGGCCTCTGCAGCCACACGGTTGGCATGGCTCAGCTGGATCTCCATTTCATTGAGGTCTCCCTCCATCTTCTTCTTCAGCCTCAGGGCTTATTCCTGCTCCTGATCTCAGCATCCAGGCTGCTCTGCAGGGACTCCACAACTCGGAGATGGTTTCTCTTCAGCTGTTCAATTTCCTCATCCTTTTCTGCTATCTTCCGGTCAATCTCAGATTTGATCTGGTTGAGCTCCAGCTGGAGGCGCAGGATCTTCCCCTCCTCATGTTCTAGAGAGGCCTAAAAAAGAACAAAACAGGCCGTATTAATAAAAGTGAATTTCCTAATGGGACAGCCTCCTGCACAACAAATTAGGCCTATTTTTTTAAGTATGATTTGGAAATTGAGGTTACAGTTTGAAACTCAACAGAGAGAGAGCAACGCCATATGGCTTACAGCCTCAAGCAGTTATTTTCCACAATGTTTCCCAGTTCTCCCAGGCTGGAAACCAGTGATTATAGCTACTTACCTCAGCTTCCTCCAGAGCTGCTTGGATTTCAGATTTCTCCTGCTCAGCCTGCTTCTTCGCTTTCTCCAGCTCATGAATGGCCTTTCCACTCTCTGCAATCTGCTCCGTGAGGTCAGAAATCTCCTCTATACGAACAGAGACAAGTGGCAGGGTCAGGCACTGAACAACATAGGAAATATCCTACCACATGAAGATGACAGCCATCCTCACCATATTGCAGACACAAACCCCTGCAGGTTGGTGGATAGAGAAGCTTGTGAGAAGCTTGTCAGTAGCTGGGCACCCGGCACTTACGCTGCAAGTTCTTGTTCTCGCGCTTCAGGGTTTCCAGGTGGTCCAAGGACTCCTCGTAGGCATTCTTCATCTTGAACAGCTCCGTGCTGAGAGAGCGAGCCTCCTTCTGGGAGGCTTCCAGCTCAGCCTGCGTTTCCTCAT
>NW_010582657.1:69692-104704 GCF_000705375.1 Tinamus guttatus | reverse complement strand
GTGGATGCTTAGCTGAACGGTGCCTTGGTGCCTTGTATTTGATAGCAGAAGGCAAAGAGTTTCTGTGAAGAGAAGAAATTGCGGCAGCTGATAGAATGAATTGAAGGAAATTAAGTCTAAAGAACTGAATGCAGATTAAAGAGCTCTTAATCTTCAAACACTAAAAGCCTACAAATGAAATTTTCTTTTTTCTTTAAAAGAGAGTACTTTGATATGAAGACTTATAGTGACTTGATACACGCTTACTCACAGTATGCTTAGCGGAGAGGCTGAAGGCAAAGTTCTTCCCATTTTCCCTGATTTGTCATTAGGGGAAAGGGTAGAGGGAGGAGGTTTAACCATTGTTCAGTTTAAAAATAAAGAAATATTTTCTATTCCTGCATGTATTTTTTTTCCTGAATTTGATGCTGTCATAAAGTGGCACGGAGGACTGAAGCTCTCTGATCAGCTCTCCATATAATTTCTTGTTCTGCCCAGATTCTTGCAAGCCATGACAGAAAAGGGAAGTAGTAAACTTAAAGAAAGCAAGACAAAATAAATTGGGAGAAATATCAGCATCTTCACTAAGGAACGGTTAGTCTTTATAATTGCAAACTATTGGATTTGGAGATTAAGTTGTGTGCTTCTACGTGGAGAAATACAAGGGAATCCAGCTCTGGTGATCTTGGTTTATTATGTTTACATAAAATATAAACTTCCTTACCTAATGTTTGCTTTTTTTTTTTAACAATGTTTTGGACTTTGTTGTTCTCAGCTGAAGTGATCTGGTACTTACAAGGGAGCTGTGCTGGTCCTTCAAACTTGGTTTCTAGCCCTTTGCATAGAGCCTACCTGTTTTTCTATACTAATTTGCCCGTCTTAATTTGTGCAGATGTGGTTGCCTCAGAACAGGGCACAGAAGTTCTGCAGGACGGGACTTGTGTTAAGCAGATTGGTCTGAGCCTCCAGGGTGTCCTGGTGAAGGAACCCCCCAGTGAGCCCCAGCAAGGCATCTCTGTGGGGACTGGGGTTCCCTCTAGCGCCAAAACCAGCATCAGACTGACTATGGGTCAAAAGCAGTTAACCTCATGGAGGAGAAATATGGATTTTATAGGCCAGGTGGAGCAGTGGCCACGGTGAGGGTGGCTGTGATGTGCCACCCACCCTTCTGAAGAGGATTTGGGGTGCACCTTGCAAGAAGGGCTTTGCTTCTCCCTATATAAATAGATGGTTTTGAACTGTGCAGTCCAAAGGTTTTTTGAGATGTATTTTTGCTTCCTCCTCTTTTCCTCAAATAAAAGCCACTTTTCTGACCAAGCGCTCTTAGTGCCCATGAAAGAGAGGAAAAATCTTGCCTGCAAAGGTGACAGGACAGATTTATTTTCATTTGCTGCATCCAGAAATAGCCTGAGTGTGATAAAAGCTACCTATTCTATTTCACATTAAAGCAGATTAGGAGCACGCATATGGCCACTTCACTTGTCTCATCTGCAGGAAGGGAACTTCTGGCTGAGGGAGCAATAATTTCACCATTCATCTGGGATCAGCAAACGTATGAGCACCATACGCAGATCTCACTCTATCTTGCAGTGCTGAGCACGTACTCTCGAGAAATCAGGTCCATGCCTTCAGTGACATATCCAACAAGGAGAGAAAACAAATCTAGTGACCGATTATTATCTTTATTACACAATTTGTTGCCTTTATTGTTTTTGTTTGACACAAAATCAGGAGAAAGTGCTGAAAGAATGACTAAAGCTTTAGTAAGAGAGACTGTCTTTATAGTCAGTGGGATTTGGGGCACGACTGCCATACAGATAAGAGAAGGTGCCCCACAAGCTGCAGGACTAATGAAACCTCTAGCTCCACTAGCCGAATTCTCTGTAGACTTCTGCACTTGAGCCCTTTCTGCTGTGGTAATTCCCTCTATTTCCTTTGCCTACAAACGCTACTAAGTCACCACAAAGAGCAAAGGGCACCTCATGCAGTGCATGGACACTGATTTGTAGGCAAACATGTTGCCTCCTTGGCCATGTTGCAGCTGCTGGGGAAGGATGGCTGAGTTCTGCCCACCTTCACCACTGTGATGGCCGCAGTTCGAGTTTCTCTCCTTTGCCTGATTTTCATTTTCATAAAGCTTGTTATTTTATTTTTTTTATTATTATTATTCTCTCAAATGTGTTTGCAACTGGCCAAAAAGCAGCTCTTGTTTGGAGGGGACAGGGAAACTGTGATGGACGCACGTATAGATGGCGAGACAGCACAATTGCATGGCCACATTTCCTTAGGAGACAGACAGCAGCAACAGTGGGCAGATGTTAAAGCTAAGCAGTCACTGCTAATATTCGGGTAGTGTGCAAGCAAGAATTCATATTGTGGGTGGGAAATAGGATTCTATGAAATAATAAGTCCTCTCAGATAATGTTTTTGTACCCTTCTGGCAGAATCTTTCAACGTTTTGTCTGTTAAAGAAAGGCAGAAGTATTATAGAACAAATACAAAGGATGTGAATTAGTGGAAAAAAGCTTTGTCAGAATAAGATCTTCAGTTAGGGATGCACAAAAGAAATCTGAAGCACTGACTTCACCACAGAGCATCCAGTTCTGCCCCAAATACCCTAAATTCTACCCTCAATTATATCTCAGGTATCTAACTAGCCTTTCTGAGGCAGGAAGAGTGTGGTCTACATTATTTGACCCATGAACTGTTTTGATTCCTCACATGCAGATAGCAGCGAGGTAAACTATAAAAGGTTCATAAATGTTATATGTTTGATGCTTTCTGAAAGCGTTTCTAAAGCTCTGCACTGAGGAAATTCAGAAAAGATCACTGAAAACTTCCACTACTTCCCACAGTCTTTACAGAATAACCACCATCGGGCAACAAAGTATAACCTGCTGTTTTTTCAAAACAGCAATTAAATCAAAAGGGGGAAATCCTACAGCTTCCAGAGATTTTGGAGCAGATTTGGCACTCTGTGTGGAGATGGCACAGAAGAGGAAATTTATATAGCTGACCTCTTTTGGCTAGTTATCCCTGGGCTGGCAGAAGGAAAGGGACTTTTCACTACTCTCCAACCATGCAGGAGCCTTAGCTGCTTCTCATATCATCTCTCATATTTTAGCAAGATTGTCTTCCTTTTTTGCCTGTGAAGCATATCTGGAGCACAAAGTAAAGGTTGCTGTTTTTTGATGTTTCTTTAAAGCATAACAGTATGGAATGGCATTTTACAAAGCTAAAAATGTTTAAAAGGTTATAAGAAAGAAGAAACCCAACTATGGTGGGAATCTCTAAGATACCCCTCCCCTCTATCTTCTCTGAGAATGTCATGGCCTTTCCAAACTCCCCGAAGAAGCATGACACAGCATTCAGCTGCACATACTGTGTGGCCCACTGGGTCCTGACTGATTTGGTGAAAATGAAAGGTATGAGAATATGGATAATGTTGAAGACTTCTTCACAGATTGCTTACTAATACGTCTCTTCTAGACAGCAAAGAACTGTGAAAATAAATGGCATGTTGATTTCCATCTGTGTTAGCTGTGGCATATTCACAGGCTTGGGGCAGAAGATGCTCTAGATTCAGAATGTCCCAGGCTGGGTTGGATGAGGGCACCTGAGGATAAGGTTTCTCTTGCCTCGTGATCTTTGTTTTGGGGCTCTTCACTAGAGATGTGAAATGTGTTAGTGGTAAGTGTGGATGTTGGCAAGCACAGCATGTGGCAGCTTTTGCACTCATTCGTGATGTCCAGCAGAGCACGTGTCCTGAGCATCATCTGCCTCTCCTCACATCACGTCCTCTTCAGGTCACTGCTTCTCTGAGCTCCGGTCATGTGCTCTCTGATGTGAACATCTGCCCTCTAGACTGTGAATCACAGTTTCATGCTCAGGCCACGAGGGCAGTCTGATAGTCTCTACTGATCTACGCACCTCTGGAAGGGACATCCACGTCCTGCATGGTCCCAAGTTCCTGAACTAGTGAATGTCCTGTTGGCACATTTGTCCAGAAAATCATGAGGATTGAGATGGGGAGATGTATCCAGAATGACTGTTTTTTTCTTACTATTATTAATACCTCCAGCTCCCACAGAAAGAAAATGAGAGTTCAATGAGGGGACAAGATTATGGGTGAGAACTTGGTTCGCTGTGATATTTTCCTCTTGCAACACAGAGTTAAAGAACAGGACAAGAGATATAGCCAGCGCACACTGGAACAGTTCCTGCTCTAGATAAGGATAAATAAAAAGATTTAGTGGAGGTCTAGCAGTTAATAAGATGCATTTTCTGTGCTCTTACGCATCAGCACATTTATTGACAGGGTGCTATGGAAAAGTTTAAAAAACTTAAAGCTAGTTTTATATCTGATTTAAGATCTGGTGATGTACACTTTTTAAATTGTCCTATCACACTTCCAAAGTGCAACCTTTGCCATAGCGGTCTGTTCTGGCCAATGCATCTGTAATAAAAAGAGTCCAGGCTTCCTATGAATTCCCAGAGCTACTGTAGTACCTCATTTACCACTAGCCTACTGATTCAATTCCACCATGGGGCTTTAAAAATGTAGCATTTATAGAATGTCTAAGTCTTAAACTCTCTTAAATGAAAACATTTTTTTTAAATTTATTTTACTTTTTTTTAAACTTTCAGAATTCTCCTTTGAAATCCAGATAAATTTCATTCTCTATTGTTAAAGGTGACTCATTAAAGACTATTTTTCTATCCATCTGCAGAAACAATTTCATGTTCTTTCCTGCAGGGTGCAGGGTCACTGGAACAATAGTTTTCTATTGTAATAATAGGATTCTGAGTGCATATGATGGTGCTTTTTTAAACATTAATTAAGTTATTTTATGCATTTGGCAGCAGCGATTCGATGAAAATCTTCAAAAATTCAAAAGTGGGACTTTTACAAGGACTCGCTAACAGCGACTGTTACAGGCCCAAACTGCATTTCTAGCATGGTCTTTTTGTCTGTACAGGCAGAGCACAGTACAATTCTGTGGAGGAACTTCACCACTGCTCAAACCCAGTTTTAGAAACAACTTAAACATGCTTTAAAAACATTGTTTACTGTAAGTAAAATACACTTGCCTCTTGGGGGGAATATAATGGCTCCTAGTACTTAATATGTACCGGTGTTATGAAGCAGCGGAAAAGAAGGCACAGTTTGGAGAGAGAAGGAGGCTGCTGTGTTGGAACCAGATGCACCAATCACTTAAAATAACATGAGCATTTTTTTTTTATGTGAGCAATGTATTTTGGAGGGGCTATGTCAGATCAAGGTGTGCTTGGTCCCATGGGCTGAAGGCCACTAATATGTGAGTGCATTCAATATGTGCCTGGAGTGCATCTTCTCATTTAGTTTGACCCTTGGTTAGGCACCTTGTTCACGTTCAGGCCATCTCCTCAGCACAACCCAAGGAGGAGCAGGAAGAGTGGGAATGATGGGGAAAGTTTCTTCTGGCGTGCACACCCAATCTGGACTAAGATAGCAGTGCAGATACACTCTGAATTGGTGATGTGGAGCTTCAGACTCACTTTAATATTTTATGTGTCTGTTTAGTCCCTTCACGTTTTACGTTTCCATGGATTCTACTGTAAAACACCTATTCCTAAGGTTGAAATAAGTCAGCCACTTGCAGAGTTTCTTTCCCGACATCTTTCTGTATAGTTAGCCCTCAGTCCTCTTTTGAGAGTCATGAATTGAAAGAGCTGCCTGAGTCATGAAAGCAGCTGCACCTGTGTCCCAACACTTGGCCTTCTGCAAAGGGCAGATCCCATAGCAGTGATTATTTTCTCAGCATAGAGAAAGCAAAGGATAGATTACTAAATATTTGCATCAACACAAATAGAGCAGTGTTGAATGGTAGCTCAGTGGAATAAGAGAAAGACCATAGGACAACCAGCTGAATCACCCCAGTACCACTAAAATCTCCCATTTTTTATCACTATCTAAAACCACAAGATGTTGATGCTAAATCAGCTTGCTATTTTTGTGGGTGACTGTGCTGCCTGATGACTTCTAATGCATTTTGTGTTTCAGCGCTACTAGTTATCATGAATAGGCAAGTAGGAAAAACACATACGGCTGTATACAGCTGCCTTTTAAATATGTATTACATGGCATTAAATTTCTTCAGACTCTCTCCCATGATCACAATACACTGATTAGGGTTTTTGGTTTCTTTTCTTTTTTGGGGAGCTCGCATCACCCAAATCTAATTTAATCTTCTTTGAATTAGGATTTTACGTTTTTGTAGAGCTGTGCAGCATGAAGAAAGAAAGTGTATGAGAACCCACATGCATTCATCTTAATAAAATACAAGGGCAGAACAAAATAACCATCATTAGCGTCTCATTGAGAAAGCAACTTCTGAAATCCACAATGAGGATTTTTTTTCTCAGCTGGTTCAAATACTGAAGGAATGCAACTGAGGCATGTCCCAAACAATAGAGAATATTAGACTGGAGTTCTGAGGAGTGGTAAAATACCTCGTCCTTCATATCAATGCTGTGCATGAATCATGATTGGAGAGAAGCAGCGGTTCTTTGCAGATGCGTGCACATGAGGAAATCTGTCGTGTTTTTGCCATGTTCCTTCCTTCGATTTAATCTGCATGAAGCAGTTGGCTCCAGTATGCTCTACTTCATGCCTTTGGTGTAAAACTATATAGAACATGCTTCCTGACAAGACACAGGGAAAAAAAAAGTCCCCTCCAGTGCAATTACAATACAGTGCTGTTTATTATGAATACGTAATTGATGATTCAGCTCTCATAACTAATGATCAATGTAATAGGGCTTCAGAAAACCTGCAAGTGGGAATGCGTTATTTTGAGTACACTCAGTGAAAACAGAAGGGTACTTCAGAAATGCTACATCAGAGGCATAGGCTCATAAGCATAAACGAACTGACGAGTTGCCAATGCAACACCCACACACTTTCGACTGTGTAATACAAGCATCTTTATGCCAACTAATAGAGTGTCTATAAGATCTAACAGAAACATATGTTTTGAATGACATACACACAGGTAGCAACGAAAAAATACCATAATTCGCATATACACTGGCATCCTATAATACCTAAAAGAATAGCAAAAGGTGAGATCTATTCTGGTGGAGCTGTGTTAGAATTTAACCTGGTCTACTACAACTTGAGCATACATGCTCTGAGAAAATTCCTGCCTTGCTCCCATTGCTTTAGTGAGTGAACAGAAGGTTTTGCATTAGGTCATCCGTAATACAGAGATTATATGTTGTCAGAGATCCTGACAACTGCAGAATCTTTTTGGTTTGGCTTAGATAGTCAAAGACAACTGACTGGCAGCCAAAGATAACTGATATGGCAGCCATTCAAATGTTCTAGTGATATTGGGAGAGAACATCACAAGAAAGAGGTGAACAGGAAGTAATAAAGGCAATTATCACAAGGGTGGGGGGGTGATCTCCTTGCCTTCTCCTAGGCCCTTAGCACCGGATGAATGGATGAGAGAAGCTTATTTCTATCATAATCTTAATGAGGTATTAAAAGATCTGGATCAAGTTACAGGATGATTGCACAGATAGGATATTTACATTCTTTCAGAGAAAACATAAGATATTAATAAGATTTTAATACAAACAAACAGATCTGTGAGTCATTGCTAAATGGATATATTATTAACAAAAATATGCATTTGATAGTTGTCTTATGTAAAGCGTCCTTTTATGTAAATGCCCTTTAAAATGTCCTTGTCTTTGTTCTTCAAAAATATTTAATGCCGTACATCTATACTGGATTTAAACACTTTCTAATATAGGTGCTGTATAAGAAATCATGATATACAGTCCTGTTTGAAAGTTGCACAGAGAGTTGTAGGTACTTTTTTGTATTACTTTTTTGCCTAATTGTTGATAGAGCTCAGCAAGAAAGTTCAGCCCCTGTCTCAAATGATCATCTCCCAGAATTCTTACAGTTCGGTAAATTAAAATCTAAACTCAGGAAGTCATAAAATTGAATTTAAAAATCAGCATTCAGGAAAATGCTAGGGATAAAAATCCTTTGTATGAGTTCATAGCCAGCTTCCTTCTGCAGTCATCTGCCTAGATGCTGCAGTGCTATTTCTTCCTTTAGAAGAAATTTCGAAACATAAGCAAAAATTCAGAGGATCTTTTTTAGGTAAGTCTAAAACAGAAATGGGTATGTCCAACAATAGAACTGTGAAGTTAAAAATCTACAAAAGCTGGTATAACTGGGGCATGATAGCCATCAGTAGATCACGAAGAATTATGCTTTATAATATTCTTGCACACACTCTATGTGTGGGGGAAAGTGATTTTTTTGTACGGGAAATTCTCTTGAAACTGGGATTGCTACAGTCTTGCAAAGCTAAAGTACATTTGCCTGCGTCACATAAAAACTCTTAAATTAATCCTTAGCCAAAAGCTAGGCTTTTTTATGGGTAGCTAATGTAGGTTTTAAATAGTTTGTCATGTATCAGTAGAGTGAATGAACTGAACCTGCAGTTAGGTGTTACGCAGGATTGGGTCATACATTGACCTAATATTGATGCACATTTTTCTGTGCGATTCATAAAATACCAAATTTGACCTATTCAGTACTGTCACTGACTATGAATGTAACTTCTCCAAGCCAAAGATGTGGTGTATATATACAATATATATGCATATTGATTTCTTTTTCAAGGAAGCAAGGTTGGAAGGCAAAGCCTTTATCTGAGCCTTGTACAAGTCACATGAGCTCTGCCCTAGTAACTGCATCTATAAAATAAAGATGACAGTGCTTGGGCATCTCAATCGCTGGGCTGTTTTGATGTCTAAAGAGATGTTATCTGCAACACTCTACAACATTATTAGGTATGCTGTCCCAGAGTTTCACTGCTCATATATACCTAATAGAGTATACCAAATCCTTAAATAGCAGTCTTTCTTAATCTTCTCTGTGGTAAAATAAGGTAGTATAATCCTAGTTTTCTCCGACTGTCGCCTTTGTCAGGATCCTTAAAAATCATTTTTGGAACTAGCCATGCTCAGTTCCTTTAATGTCTCCTCATAAACCAGTGTAGATCGAATGGCCTGTTATGAAGGTTGTCTCTCTACTCTGTCTGTGTCGCCGACAGCGTTTCTGAGGCACGGCTCCCAGAGCAATGTCCTTCAGCCTTGCTGAGGCCTCCACCATGCACAGAGAAATGATAATTTTCTTCTCAAGTGTGAAGGACAATAATCCTGTAAATGCATGCAAAGAGAAAATTTCCTCCTTTAGAAACACAGTCACATTTTTGTCTAATGAATGCTTTTTGATCTGTTCCCATAACGCTTCTATATGGCCACTTACTCCCCACTTTTTAATGGGCATTTCATATCTGCTTTCCAAATTTGAGCACATGGCAACACAAGAGGTTCTGTGTGAAAACCAGGGGAGAATGTGACATTAGATACTTCATGATACATATGCAGGAATGGACTTTATTTTGTTGCCATGCTTTATGCTTCTTTTATAGAGAGAGCAATTTGGGGGTAAAAAATAAAAATCTCCCTACACTTGTAAGCTGGGAGAAAAGAATCTGATTTCACATATTTATTTGTCTATTTTCTAGACCATGTCTGTACTTCAGAAAGAGCTTTGGGGAAAGCTGGTAGGTTCATTGTGGCAATATTTCAGTTACCTGCTCAAGCTTAAATAGAAAGCTCAGACATTTTGGTAAATCTATGAAAATCTGCTTTCTCAACACCATTTGCAATGCAGTTACATTTTATTAATGCTTTGAGACTGAGGAACTATATTGCCACATTGAAAGTGAATTAAATGTTATGTGAGTAATAGGTCTTGTTTTTCCATAACTGTAATAGAAACAGAGCTTTTCCATTATTATGGTTTTTGCATATAATTCTCCCCGCACAGATATCACAAAGCTGCATAATCATTTTTGTCTCCTTTGGATACTTTAGTGTTATGTTAGCCTGGGTGCTGTGGGCCGAAATCAAATGCAACGTGTTCCTGTTGGTGAATAATCCCTGGAAACACATTAAGAAAATTGAATTTCACATTGAGTGAGGCTTTTCCTTTCTCCTTTGAAGAACTAGAGGCCCTCTGAGAGCTCTGCTGTGCTAACCCCTGCGGACTCAGCCTGTTGGTATGTCCTGATGGACCTGCACTGGAGATGCTGCTGGAGGAAACCTGCCCTGGCCCTTCTAGTCTGTCCAGGACTGCCCTTGGCTGTAAAATCACTCTATGAACACAAGAAATTCTTCCATATGTGTCTTGATGGCCCTTACCTCAGGCCCCAGCTGGGTGGTCCCCACAGCAGCAATATGGTTGTAGCTGGTCCCAGTGACTCACCTGAAATGTGTAAACTCTGTATATGTCTCATATTAATACCACCTATTATAAAATCATCTTAGTTCACTCCTGAATTTGCTAACATCACGTTAAACTTATGGTCTAAGCCTTTAACTAACTGCTTCATTTTCTTTTCTTTTTTTTTTCTTTAATACTAAAAAATCATTATCTGCTCGACCAGTTGCCCTGAAGCACTTTCCTTGCTTCTACTAAAGTGAAATTACAAGCTGCTTTTTCTAAAAAAGACTTTTATTGTTCTGATTAAAACCTTCCACCTTGCTGGAGCTCACCATGACTACAAAAGAATATTAAGATCTAATGGTGTTTTTTTCGTATTCACTGAGAAGATATGGAAGCTCAAGAGAAAAAAAAAAAAACTTTTGAAGTGCTTAGGATGATATGTATTTTTACTCCATCCTTTACATTTATGTTTCAGTTTGCTTGCCAGTTCTCTTTGAGACAAGTACTTAATATGAAGTGAGCATTATCCTGGACCATGTTTTGGAATCTTTGGAAAATCTTTTTTGAAGGCAAATGGTGTTAGATTATGGTGCTGCATTATTAACAGTCCATATGGGCATTAGGATTGAGGGAGAGTAATTTAGCAAGAACACAGGAACACGATCTTCCAGATCCTTCCTTCCTTCTCCTAATACATAATCCTGAGTGCAAGAAAGAAATAAAATATTTGAATACAGTGGTGAAGGATGGTAAGGACAGTATATTGTTTAGCTTATTTGAGAAAGATTGTTATGCAATCACCTCCTCTGGCAGGCTGCTAAAGCAATATTTTTAAAATGTTCTCTAACCTGAAATAGACAGGAAACAATTCTCCATTTTTTTTTCTGTAAACTTTATACCCTTTTCTGGTAATACTGCAACATCTTTATCCCAGTTTCATGGTACATAGCATGAGTTGTAGTGGAGGTAAAAGTCCTTCTGACCCTGGTGAGCCTCCCCAGTGATGCCCAGTGCACCACGATGGCTCTGTGTGCAGTGTGGAACAGCAGTGCTGGGGACACAGAGCTATTGCTGCATCAGAGATGGGTGTTTTTCTAGCAGTGGGTTTAGAAAGCTTTTTGAACTCTTGGTCCTTTCTTGCTTTGCAATGTTTTCCAAATTGCAGAAGTGTTCTCTCGTAATTACGAGGTTTATCCGTTGAGTATGTGGCATTAGAAGTTTCGCAATAGAAATAATTTGATGTCTATTGAAAAAAAAAAAAGATTATTTAAATCTGTTTTTTTCTCTGAGGATCATTTTAAAAATCATGTCAAGGTAAAGATTAAAGAATAATTTTTGATCTACTCCATTACGTTAGACTAGATGATGAGAAGATATTACCAAAGCAGTATACTTTTGGTGCCTAAATTTTAAATGAAAGGCAGAGCCTTGAGTTGGAGGGTGATTACTGACCAAGCAGTGCTTACTCAGGTGCCAAATAAATACTGACGAATTGTCTCTTCTGACAGTAGAAGGATTATTCTTTTTTGTTTTTGTTTATTTGGCTAGGTCAGTCCAATGCCTGGTGTCCTCACAGCGTGGCAGCCACTTGTAGCAGAAAAGCCTTTTTTTCTTCTCTGTAAGTAATGGGTAGAAGTCAGGGCCTAGAGTTTAAGAGCTACTAACTTTAAATTCCTAAAAGGCCTACTATTCAGAAATTGTTAGTTCACCTCCTATCCTTATGTAACTAAGAGAGCTGGTGCATTATTTTTACTTGTGTTATTTGGACAGAAGAGAGAGATGATTAAAATACCTAAGCCCAGCTTTTACAATAGTTTTATTTACGTAATAGATATGATTAGTTAATTAGAAAAACAAATGTAACTGCAAAGATAAAATGTCTTGCCAAATGGAAATACCATACTCAAATAAGAATATCAAAAACATTGGTATGCAATTTTGTTTCATCTGTGCGTTATGGCACCTATTCCTAGTCCTTTTACAGTTTATTTAATTTTGTCTTTGTTATGAAAGCAGCTTTTTGAAAGTTACCAGGCCAGTATAAACTGTGCTGCAGATCAGTGTGTCATTCTGCAATTACAGAATTACTCAGCTGTAAAGCTGCACCACGTGGACCGGCAGGAGAGCTTTGCTCTTGATATTTGGTGAATCACTGCTGGAAGTTTTGCTGCCTCAGGATGTGTTTTCACATGTAAAAATCTTATCTAATTACACATTTTTTTTTTATGTGCAAAGAGAGTCCAAAGCATGTAGATAGGAGTGAATCATTCGATTCATTCCTTTCTAAGGAATCCTTTCTTTGGCAAAGTCCCTCACCAGCAGCTATTACAGAACTAGACAGCCATGAGTAGGGAGGAAAGTCCTTGAGTGGATTCAGTCCTTGCAAAGGAAACAGAAGGCAAGAGTTAACAGTCACGTTTCACACAGGGAGAAGGTCATGAGTGGAATCCTGCAGGGGTTTGTGTGGGGAACATGCTTTTTTTTGTGTATTCATAAATGATTGGAAAATAGGAAAAATTAGGCGGTGGCAGCATTCACTGATAATACAAAGCTATTCAGGGCAGTAAACTCAAAGCTGATGGCATGCATTGCAGAAGGACATTTTAATAGTGAATGATGGGAGGATGAAGTGGTGAGCAAAATTAATCGCAGTGAAAAATAAAGTAGTATACATTGAAAAAACATTCCTAATTTCACATATAAAATGATGTTCTCTAAGGTGGTCTCTACCTCTCAAAAATGAGATCTTAGGTTTATAATAGCTTGGTGCATGAGAACACCATCTCAGTGCTTGCCATTGATCACACAAGCACATTGAAAATTAGGATGTATTAGGAAAGGCATAAAGAATCAAGCAGCAAACAGCATGCTGCTGTTTTACAAATTTATGCTGTGCCTGCATCCTAAATGTGTATTCACATCTGGCCCTCTCATCTCAGATGTGATGCCTCTGAAACACACACACGCACAAACAACAACAACAAAAACAAGAAGAAGAACAAGAAGGACATCGAACGTACGGAATGGCTTCTGTGCAAGCAATGATTCTCCATCTGAGAAAGAAATGACAACGAAGGGTCATAGTAGAGGCCTATTAAATCACTACTGAGAAGGAGATGCTGAACAGGAAAGGTCTGTTTACCAGCTCTTCCAATAAAAGAGCTAGGAAGGTCAAATGAAACAGTCAACACAGGAGCTCGATGTAGAGAGAGAAAAATACGCTGCCTTGCACAGAGCGCAGTTCAGCTGTGGCCCTATTAGCTCCACAGTGCTATAGACGGTTACACAGGTTTCAAATGCGATCGGACAACTAGCACTAGGGACGAAATCCATTGAGGGCTATTGAGTATGAAAGCATGGGCAAGTCTCGGAGCTCATAATTGGTCTTGGGGGACTTATAAGAATATTCTGGGGAAACACTGCATGGCATGTTGTTATACAACTGATGTCTGCCGTTGGCTACTTTGGAAATAGGATAGTTCGACTAGATGGCTGATGGGCTTTGCCTCTTGTTGTGCATCCAAAGAACGTGTTACACCTGAGGAGCAGTTTTCTAATTCAGACAGAAGAGAAATGTGCCCCTATCAGGACAAGGTACGTTTCCTTCTCCGTCTTCTCCTAGAGGAATTCTGGCATGAAACTGCAGCATAAATCACTGTTAAACTTCGAAGTTCACAGCCAGCTGTTTTTGTGTGTGGAGCAACTGGTGACACTAAAAGAAAATCGAATCATCAATGAAAATATTAGATATTAAAAGCACTTGGGGGAAAAAATGGTGAAATATTGGGATGGAAGTGTGAGTTCTACCACTGCCCACATATTGGCTGTGAGTGAGGAACTCAGTCAATCATGTCATCAACTTCTCTATAAAAAAAAATATCTTGGTGGCCTCAAAGTGCGAGGATGCTCCTTTGCAATTTAGAAGTGCTTCCTAATCCCCTACTTCCACATTCATAGTCTGGCCTGAATAAACCCACGACCTGCACCCCTGGAGACCCCTCTCCTCAGCTACATTCCTGTCTTCTCCTCCCTCTTGGGTAGTTTGGCTGAGTCAGATTGATCTCCTTCACTAAGTCTGCTCTTCATATTATAAAGGCTGATCCCTCTTTCTCAGCTTTTAAATACAATGTCAACCTATGCAATTCTGCTTGCGCATTTATACAGTTTATGCTTGCATGACAGCGTATGGCTTGCCTGCATTTATTCACACCAGGAGAAAAGGTGCAGACCTCTCCTGCCCAGCACTGTCTCATTTCTCATCTTTTTGGGTGCCCTATTGTAGGTGAGGACAGTAAATGAATATTACAAATCTACCCCAGAAGACTGGTGTTGGGATTCGTGTTTTTTCAGGTGCTTGAAGATGATCTATAGCTGTTAAGTATTAAGAGACAGATGGACTGAGTCCAAAATCTCAGGGCAAGACTATTCACATTGTCGTGATTTTGAGCATTTCAGAGCACCAACCTTCTCCTCTCCCTCCGTAGGACTCTGGTTTCTTTCTTATTCTGCTCCTGGAAATTTAATCCCTTCCTCCTTTTCTCCGTAGTGCTAACTCCATCCTGCCCATGTCCACTTTCTCCCTGCTTCCCTTTAAAACTTCTGCCTTTCTCATTTTTCCAGTGCGATAAAACTTCTTCTTTTCCTTCTTTCCTGTTGCGTGCACAGAAGCCAGGCTGCATGTGGCTCCCCTCCTGCCCCGGGCCTGGAGGACTGAGCAGTTCTGAGTGACTGTCATTCTCATGGAGGACTTGCAATCCTCTCTGTATTTATGGACAATTTATTTCTTTTGCAGTTTTTCTTCCTATGTGAATGGAATGAATAGCTTTTAATTTGGCAGCACCTTGCAGCCAGGAGAAATACACAGTGACTAATTCTTAGCCTGTCTTTTAGATGGCTTCATTATTACCTTTATTGACATTTTAATACATGTGTTTTTCATTCCGCCATGCTAACAGTAGCTGACCACAGCCCCTTTTCCCCTGTGACGATTAAATTGCTCTCTGTAAATCCGCTCCTTAGCTCCCTATTCATTGCGAGCTGACATTAGCTTGTAAAGCCAGCCCTCCTCAGTAACTGGTATTTGGAATGAAAGAAACTTGCATTTCCATTCTGTGCTAATTATTAGATTTAAGCTGGATCTTTCCATAACTCAGGGAACCAATTGTCCATCTTTTGTGAAAGCAATGGTAATTCGTACCACCTCCACGCCTTAATCTGCTGTCATTCTTTTTCTCTCTTGCGCTGTAAACTGAAGAATAGGGTAATCTCACATTTAGCCTTTGGGCTTTTAACCACAGCTTGGCGATAGCGCATAGTTCTAATATATCTGCTTACACATTGAAGCCAGTTATCTACACAAAAGCAAAAGAAACCCCCTCAGAATAAAAAATGGTAGAAATGTACCTCCCTAAGGTAATGGGTGGTCTTATTTCACTTCGCTTCCCTGTTGTTGCTGCTTTGTAATCAATTTGTATTAAGGAACATCTTGACTGAAGAACTGCACTGAAAATTAGAGAGAGGAACAACATGCCACTCGTGCTTTTTGTTTCACGTTTCTGGGATGTGGTAACAACAAGCAATGGAATTATTTGCTTGGCAGGTTTAGTACCTGAGACCCCAGCGGGACTTAACAATCTTTTTGACTCTCTCTATTTTAGGCAGCGGGCGGTAATAAGTCAGAGCACTCCCGCAGCCCTTTTCCTGCTTTCCTGTTGTTGCCGGGTCACTGCTAAAAACAGTCATTAGGCTTGCAGTTGTTTTTAACTTCCCGTCACACACACCTTTTTTCCACCCCCACAATTTATGCGAGCATGATGGCCTCTCCCCTGTTTTTTCTTGGGAGTGCTTCCCACAGAAGGCCCTGTTCAGGAGGGAGGCGATTCAACGCTTCAGTGTTTATAGCAGAAAAGAGGCTCCGCTGCTACGCAAAGGGCCGATTTTCCCTCCACTTCCACATAACCCTTGCGGGATGATCACGGAGGGGACACGAGTTGTTGGTGCTTCGTGCTTGGCCTCAGCTGTGATGCCTCTGGATGGTAAATCCAGGGGTGAAGGGCAGCCGGAGGAGCTCTTCCCAAAGAAGCCCTTTCCCTTGCCCTCCTCCCTGCCTTTCGCGTTCACTTTTATGCAATGTGAGTGTGAAATGATGTCAAAACAGCATTGAGGATGTGCAGTTGGTGCAGATACTGATGACTACCCAAAATGGAGAGTGCTGGGAGGCAAGTCCTGACGTGATGGGTAGTTTTGTTGTAGGTACTGCTTCATTGAAAAGGACTTCAGAAAGTCACAGTAATGACCAGAACAAGAGCGATCATGAGTCTAATTTTCTATTATGTTGTGCTAACTCTAATCAGGGTTAATTCAGTGATTTCTCTACAGCAAATCTAGCATAAAGTGGACATGATGCTTTGGAAAATTAAGTTCTGGATCAATCCGGTTTCATGCTTGTCCTTTCCTTTCAAGGCTAGAACTACCTTCCAGGAGAGTCTGCGTCAAAACCTGTGATATGTGCAGATGGGGATTTGCATGAAATTTTTGCACTGTCTTTCAGTTAATGATTAGTAAGTCATTATAACACAGGGCTGAAATCTGGGGACTCCTCAGTTCTCAGCTCTGCAAGTGAAACTTTCCGGCCTATGGGAGAGCAGGAAAAGTTTTTCTCAAATCAGGGCTATTTAAAAGAAAACACACTCCCGTTTCAAACAGTGGAGCTTCTGTAACCTGAACACAAAGACTGCTGCACCAGCCACAGCTGTCACTGTTCTTCCTACCGTAGTATGAGGATTGATAGAGCAAGTTCGCTGTCTTCACTTGCATTAGATTTTTTTTTCCTCTAGCAATGGGTATATTTAAGGCAAAGGAACACCAATACTGATTTAAAAATATGTACTTCACACTGCTAGTTCTGGAACTGGAGGTACCTGATGCTGTCCACCTAGGGTTGAGGTCTATGCAATCCTGGTAGGAATGTCTCCTTCCATTTTTGGAACTTCTGTATAAAATGAACTAGGGAGTGGGTGATTCTTTCCAAAGCAGCGGAGAGAGAACAAATAGTGCATTGGGAAATTAGGAGGACAGGCAAGGTTGTAATCATAGCCAGTTTCCTAAAAGCTGTCAGCAAGTTTCCCGAGAAGTCAAATCAAATAAACAAGCAATATGCCTCTTTTGAGACAGACTCAGGAAGTCTCCTCTTGTGGGAAAAGAGAGTTTCCATAAAGCTTACCAAAACCAGTAGCTTTCATACTCAAGGCTTCAACCCTACACAGCCCTGGGAATGACAGGTCCACAAACCACCCAGGACTGCAGGGAGCAATGAAGAGAAATTTGAGGTCAACTGTAAAGGTAGCAAAGAGCAAGGCTGCTAGTGAGTGAAAGACATGATTCTTGAAAAGATACTTTCCTGCAAGGGTGTCTTCAGGGTGAGCTATAGGGGGCTGACTCATCTTGTCATTTCTTTGCTAGACAACAGCAGATTACCTGCCCTGAATCATTAGGTGACTCTGTATTTTAAGTACAGATACAGGTAAAGCTACCTATGCTATTAAATCTAAAGAAAACAATTTCTGGAAGCCGCATTTGCGAGATGATGCATACTGTCTTCTTAAAACAGATTATACATGCAGCATCACTATTTTTGAGATGTTAATACTCGTTTTTCTTACAGAGCAGGAAAGCAAATGTAAGTAAGTAAGCCTTAGCTGAGTTCCATAAGACTACTACATATTTTTAAAAGTGTAGCCAGAAATGTGTCAAGTACATGATGCAATGTCCTCCTTGAGTGTGCTCTCTCCTTACTTCTGTATTAGCTTCTCTCCAAGAGTACAATATTTCAGCAGTTCAATGACCTTAGAACAAAAATAACAGTTTCTATTGCACTTAAAAATATTTGATCATATTATCAAATAGGATCACCTGAAGTCAGGTGTTCACCATTTCACTTTGCTGAAAGATATAACTAGATATTCTATGGCTGTTCCTCTGCTTTAAAACTTAGGTTATAACCATGCCAAAGCAAGCCCACAGCAGAGCTCCATTTGTGGAGCTTTCAGCTAATTAAACCCTGCAGGCTGTGCTGGTTGGTAGCAAACATCCTTTGTGGGTTTGTTTGGGTGTTTAACAAGAGGAAAATTAATAAATTTCCAGACAGAATTCCTTGCAGCAGAATTTTGTTTCTCTCAGCTACGCCTAGTTTCAATATTTTTGTTTCCTACTTAGATTTTGAGTACTTCAAGCAGCATGGTATGAGGGTGAATGAGTAGGAGGAAGTTCCTATGACAATTACAAAACCAGTAAACCTGAGGCCAAGTTCCTGGAAATATAAGTCTGAGGATTCATCACTCACTCAACTTATTTTGCACAGCTTTTGTAGGTAGCTCCCTGCAATAATTGCCGTATCTACTCAACTAGAAATATGTCTACCACACTAGGACACCTCCTAAGTTTTACTTGGCCAGCACAAGTAGTGGCAGGAGTGGTGGGCGAGGGGCTTGGACTTGAGCACAGGCTCCAAAGCAGGATCCAAGGTCTCTACTAGATGCACTCTGTGGTTGCATTTCTGTCGTTATGTGTGGCAGCCAGGGTGATCGTAGTGCTGCTTCTTCTACTTGTTCTGCAGGCACCGCATTGTGGCAGTAGAACTGTAGCCCTGTCTGGCTCATTTGTATGGCAGGATAAGATCAGAGTAAATATGTATTTGGTAAAGGAAAGAATTTTTCTTATTTGAAATATGTGAGGAAAAGGAATGCAAAATTTGCATGTGGGCTATGTCAGCAATGACCTTACAACACAGAAGAAAAATCTGCAAGAATCAAGATTCTATTTTTGCTCTGAAAGACGCAGTGGTAAATACTATCAAAATTCAGACTCTAGCTCAGAGAAGCAGTTTCTTGTCTGGCAGGAAAAAAACTCAAGTGGCAATAGAAAATATGAAATCCTGATCATCTTACTAGAGATTTATGAGTGAATACACGCTCAGTTGCATTTCAGAATAATAAGAATTAATATTCATTGACAACATTAAATGAGAATTTGTGACCAAAAATAATAATAAAAAAAGCGTGTTTTAGGTCTGTAATGATAACGCTCTTTCACAGCTGCTTTTGTGAGTGGGGACTAATTTAACAATGCGATAGCTGGTGCTGAATATCTATTTTGCGGTAAAATTATAAAGTAAATGCTTCCTCCAGAGAACTCCAGAGCTGTTTATGGGACCTAGAGGCACACTCATGAGAGAGCAGGCTGGAGTTTTGATGTGTTGCAATATTGTAAATTGGTGTAATTTCATTACACTGCCTTCAGCATGCGTTCAGTCGATGGAAAATATCATTATAAGGAAAAAAAAAATATGTGACTTGTCTTTAACTTTTAGGAAAATGAATTCATGCTAAAATGCCCGTATCTTTTCCCACATCAGCGTCATCTCCTGTGTGCTTATTTACCCACAAAAATACTTACTTTTTTGCTACTTCTAATGGAAAATTTCTGCAGAAAGAAATTCTTAAAGGAGAAAAGGCCAGAGGCTGGTATAAATGAAATAAGTAGAAAAAAAAAAAAGATAAAGATCTAATACAAAACACAGAGTTAAAAAAAAGATAAAAGACAGCATGGTGTTCTAATACAATATCTAGATAAGAATTATCTGGGACACTGGAGGAAGAGGGAAGAGAAGATGTGTCTACATTCATTTTGAATTCTTCTCATATTTTCCATACACCTTTATCTATCTATATCACATTAATTCTTTTAGTCTCTTAACACCAATGTGTACAGTCTATCACGTAGTAAGGACAGTGCAGAAGAAGAGGCAGTTATAGAGATTTTGGCCTGGCTAGTTCTTTTGCAAGATTAAATAGTCATAACTGTATACTTCTTTCCTACAGTAAGTAAATCTTGGATTAGCAACATGTTTATTGTGCATTTGCTTCATAAAACCAATAACAAAATGGATGAGACCTTGCCATTGATGCCACTGGGATCAGACAAGTTCTTACTATGTTTTCATCATTAATACATGGATGGAAGCCAAGCCAGTTGGCTGTAAGCAAGGTTTTTGGTCGAAAGTTGCATAACTTTTCTTTTGACTGTGATTTTAGGAATAATACTTTAAAAAAAATTGCTAGTCAGTTCTGTTGAAAGTAACCTTACCATAGCTATTCTAAAGTAAATTGCTGCAATGTTCTGGACATAACATTTCAAGACATAGGAGCTATTTGTAAAATGCTAATCTGATAGTCAAACTTAAAAGCTGTATTTTTTACAGATGTTATAAAACATCTTCTAGCCCACCAGCATTACCATATAAGATTTATTTCCTATTAAATGGTTGCCCAAATGCATGTATCTAGTGGAAATGGATGCACATTTCACAGATTTTCAAACCAATCAGGGTAGAACAGATTCATAAAATCTTGACTCAGAAATCTTATTCAAACTGCCAGGCATGGTGTAAACATTGTTTAACGGGCTGAGGCTGGACCCTTGAAGTACTTGGCTGTGCTTTAAGCTGGTCTTTCTCAAAGACGTAGTGTCTCAACCTGATAATTCAGCAGAGCAGCTGATTGCCACAGCCCATTGCACTTTGCTGAATCAAGTCCTTAACCTCTGCAAGGTCTCCATCTCACCCAGTGGAGCTAGGTAATGTGAGTCAGTTGGTGCCCCAAGGTGTGTTAATGTGGGGAAACTGGGCTGCGGGTCAAGGACATGCATCTGGGAGGGAAGCAACGAGGGGACCAAGGCACCTTTCTCGTTGTCTGGCCGTACCTGCGGATTTTGACTGGTTTTGAGAGGGACCGTCAGGGGATATCTGCTGGTGGTTGGGTTTGGCCAAAACCTCCATGATGAGCCTGCCAGGGCTGGGCTGGGAGCTGCTGCCCTCCTGCGTGCCCCAGGCAGCCGGGGCAGGGGCTAGCCCTGCCTGCAGGGTTTTCCTTCTGCTCTGCCTTTCCTCTCCCCCTCTCCCTTCTCTGCCATGAGCGGCTCAGCTCTTCACAGGGTGCACTGAACCCCTTCAACTTTACCCGCACGGCTGGCTCAGGTCACAGCGGGGCGCCAGGAACAGCTGTACGTGTCTGCACGAGGCCTTCCAGGCTCTGTTAGAGCAAAGTCAAAAGGCCAGTTTAAATCGCTGCAGCAGGCATGCCTTTGAGTTTCTTATCTTTGGGATTATAAGGCAGCACTGCTCTCACAGATAAAAGCAAAACTTTTCTCTTGTCAAGGTTGACTTCTCTAAGTGGTTCAATATGTAACCTTGAATTGTCCTGAAGCTCCTAGGTACCTTGCAAGAGGGGCAATAGGGGAAGTATTCCAAAACTGGAGACACTTCAGAAATGATTCCTGAGATTTTTTTTCCTTTTCTGCAGAAAATGAACAAATGGACTCTCCTCATGAAAACCAAATTTCCCTAGTTCTTTGGGCAGAGAGGCAAGAACTGAGTGATGTCTCTTGTCCTGAATGGTTCAGAGTGCTTGACACTTAGCCTGTTGAGCGTCTAAAAAAACTTGACTGTTACTACAGTGTATGACCCAGTGGATTGTACTGCACATTTGCAGGCTGGCTTTTGCCAAGACTTTTTGGACCATTAGTTTTCTTAACAGAGGCTAGTTATCTCCTACAGATGTATGCACTGCTGCTCTGCATGTGCGCGCCCCAGGGCTACGTTCAGAAGGAAGGAGCTCAGCAGTCACTGACTCTGATTTACAGGCAGCATGGAGCGTTTTGAACCTGCTCTATCAGAAATTTTTAGGAGCAGCACAGCCTTGCTCCCACTCCTGTGTACGTGCTTGAAGGTCTGTTTCAAAAACACATTCAGAGACCAGAGAGCCAGTAAGAAATTTTTATATCCTAATGGCTTCTAAATTGCTGATGATTTAATAGGAAGGGAAAATGAATCGGAAATGCTGATAATGTATGTAAGTATTTTGGGAAAGCAGCAAAGAAAAGAGGCTTCTGGTCTTGAAAGAGGATGGTAATCACAATGTAACAACTTTGGAAATTTTGAGGCCTGACCCATGTACAGCACTTGGTGATTCCCAGACACCTGTAAGTTTGCAAGAGCAGCTTTTTATCACAGAACAGAGATAACCATGCTGTACTTTGTAACTCACATCTGAGGAATATCAGGAAGCCTAATTAATAACTGCAATGTGCTTACCAGCTGACAAGGGCTATTGAAAAGTGCTGTGTATTGTCATGCTTAATTGAGGGGTGCCTAACTTTATAGCCATAAACTGAAAGGTGCTCACATACTACTGAGGTGAGAATTGTATGAAGCAGCTAGACAGATTGCTATAGCTTAAGAAATATTGCAGAATTGCACAATTAAGATAGATTTTTTTTGTTTGTTTTGATATTGGTTAGAACAGATGACATTATTGAATGTTGCCTTACACAGCTGCCTTGGTCTTCCCATTTTCAAGGATGGATGTAAGAATCTGTGTATGAGAAATATCATTTGAATTACATCTTGTGATACCAATTCCATTCCAATTTGTCTGCCTGTAGCTATCAAGGAGTGTGTAGCCTGCACACTGATGAACCTTGCAGACATCATTTCATGGAGCAGTCTAGTTGCTCCCCTGGAGCTTCTGAGGCACCCAAGCTAATTTAGAGCTCAAGTCCTTCTGTTCCATGCCATAGCATATAGTGGAAACATATTCTAACACCTGACCATCACTGGTAATCTAATCACCCTTGTATCCTGTGCCAGGAGCTGAAGGCAGGAGCAAGCTCATGGGGCAACTTAGTACTTAAATGAAAATACTTGAAATAATACTGGAGCATGAATATCTGAAACTGCGTGAAGACTCGGGCTATGACGTCTCCACTGCTCTGTTCTAAGGGCAGGGCACAGAGTAACGCTCCTTTTTAATTCTACTTAGAGCCCAGGAGATGCATACATCTGTTTGAGATTAACAGTTACATAAATGGTCTCTAATTTCAGGTCTAGGGCAGTTATTTCCTTTGTCTGATACCAAAAGGCTGGGGTGTGACTATGGCACTGTCTAAATGCTTTCCTTTTCCATTAGCAATGTAACCAAGGCTTGCAGCTCTTAAAATCTGCATTACTGTATGAAATGAATTGTGTGTGTGATTTTGTGAAGGAGGAAGAGAGCACTGTGTAGGAAATTTCTGACGTGTTTGAAGAAGGATAAATATCTTTAGCATATAAATTGAAAAAATATTTTTAAACTACTATTTTTTAATTTTCCTATTTTGCTTTTCCTGAGAATTTCCTTATTAAATTCAATCATACTTCTGTCAGCATCACAGAGAAAGCTTTTAGCTTTTTAATACACAGAGAAAAAGGGTGCTTTATTTCCCGGCTTCCTTTTTAACTTACTTTGGCTAGTAAGATTTCAGAATTAAATATTTAGAATTTATGTTATTGTTTAAATATTTCACTTGGAAATTTCATCTCTTAATGAGCAACATCAACAGAAAAGAACATTTGTTGCAACATATGCTGTTGTTAGAAGCCAAGCCCTGCTTGGGTTGAAAAATATTGTCCTTGAGAAAATTGCAACCAGCTCTTCTTGCATTCCATGTGTGCATCTCAATATCTCAGTTTCCAAGAGAATAGATCATAGAGCTGAATGAAGAAATGCTGGGGAAATTGAACATTTTCCCAATGAGGATGAATTTAGCCTATCTGAAGAGGTGCAGTGTTATAGCACTGATAACATTTTAGGATGATTGGTATAAATCGGAAAACTATTTTTGTTCATTACTTCTGTGAAAGTAAAAGTGTACTATGCTATTTGAAAAAGTGCCTTCTCATGGTTTACATTTTAATAAAACAAAATCAAATATGAGTTTCCTGGCATAAGCTTTTAGCGTAAATCTATGAGATAGTGGTGGTCTAAAAGACATGGTTGGAAAGGCTGCTGGCAGATGCAAAAGTCAGATACACAAATACAAAAGTATAAAATACAAAAAGCAGATGCATTCTGTGTTGCTGATGTGCAGTTAATTGATGTTCTGTAATACTATAGTTCTGACTCACATCTGGAGAAAACCAAGACAAGTTTGGACACATACTCTTGCCTCGGACAGAATGTCCTTTCCGTAGTAGTATATAAAGAGGAGCTAGGTGGGAGAGATGGCGAGGAAGCTCTCCAAATTGAGTACTTAGTATGTGTATGTGGGGTAGGAGGGCAACAGTTGCATATAGAAGCATGAGGCAGATGATGACAGTTTCAGTATGTATTGGAAGTTTTCTTAGAAAGAGAAAAGGATTAGGGCTGGTAAGAATGAAAAGCTGAGGAGCTGTATCTCCTGAAAAGCCAGGGCTTACAAGGAATACTCAGGATGGGGCTCCCTGAAAGCAAAGGGCCTGCAGCTTCAGTTAATGAAAAACAATAAACACCCAGCAAACTCCTGCTAGAATGCCTTCTTCCCCTATTTTTTTTCTCTTCCCTGTATTTGTTCTCCTTTGGTCTGCTAGTCCAAAATTATGTGTCATTCTTTCTTGCTTTTATGCCTTTGGAGCAAACAACTTTGCTTTGAATATGATTATCACTGCCTGGCTAAAATATGCTTCAGACAGTTTCTGAAACGTTTTGGTCAAACATTACTCTGATACTTTGATCTTGAAGAGTCTAAATGGTCGGTTTAATACATGAAAGCATCTTCTACAGGCTTCAGCAGGGGTCCTACATGGGAAAACCATCATGTCCTGGACTGTAAGGATTTTGGCTACCTTTAACAAATTTTAGTGAAGAAAGCAGCAGTGGAAAGGAGAAGAACAAGGAAAATTGGTAATAAAGGAGAAAGTCCCAAGCCAGAAATAAACTAGGATATAGGGCTTCTTGCACAGACTGAGTAAGGAGTGGATGCAGGAGAAAATTTTGAAATCCCTCTTTAAAAGCTGTTTTGATCCTTAGTTCCCTTTTTAAAGCCTGCCTGGTTATATGACTTTTTCTGAAGCACTTCTGACAGTTATGAGATTTACAAGGAGAAAGTGTAGTTCCTTTTGAATTTGACTTCTGAAAGTGCCTTCAGATGTGTTCTACCCACACAGAATCATAGAATGCTGAAGGTTGGAAGGGACCTCTAGAGGTTATCTAGTCCAACCCCCCTGCACACACAGGGTCACCTAGAGCACGTGGCACCGATCAAACGTATAATGAGTATTTAGCCTAAGTTGGTTCCCTAGGCCAGTACCCAAAACAACCCTAGCTGGGTAGTCAAAAAATAGCCTAGATGGGATTCCAGGGCAGGACTATTTCCTAATCATAGAAAATAATCATGTTGCATTCACATAAGAGACAGTAAATGATTGCTGCCTTTTCATTTTTGCAGGTGATGGGTTCCAGTGCTTGGAAATGGTAGGTCTCCTGGTAGGTCATTTGCAAACAGCAGTCTGCTCCGTTAGTTTGCTCACCTCAGAGTAAAGGACAATTTAGGAGAGTTGACCGGAAGACACCTTACAGAACTGGAATCCATGTTCTGTTATAGTACTGCAATAAAACACATATCATGTTGTAGCGATTACCACACAGAAACTACAACCAGTGCCTCTTTTGGCTTGCTCAAGGATCTTTATTGCTACTATTTTGTCTACTCTTTTTCCAGAAATCACAACAGACTGTGATTATCTATTTTTGAAGATGTTTTAGTCCATCGACAATAATCCATTAATGCTAAATAGCTAGTAAGCTATTAAAAAGTTCAGGAGGCAAGAGCATATTGCAGAATTTCTGTGGCACAAATGTGGACTTTTGTACCAAGAAAAAAAAAGGCAATTCAAGAAAAAGAGTAGGGAAACTTATCAAAAGAAGCAGAAACTATAAACAGGAATATTTTATATTTGTATAAGGTCTTGACACAACAATGTTGCCTCTTTAAGTACGTGTGGGCAGATTCTCTGGGCTGTAGTTTAACTGCTTTGCTGAAGAGTCCCCCTGTCCCTCCTTAATGCAGTTCTATGGCTGCACAAAATTTTCCAAAGTTCCATTCCATTTTTATAAGTACACAAAACATTTATTTTGTGGTTTTACTTCTCTAAGCCCCTCTTTTCATTCCCTCTCCTCAGGTTACCACAGATAACTGCAAGTTTACTGTAAGTATGCTTCAAAAGTTGCACTGCGTATAGGCATTATTACCACACAATCTTATTACACTAAAAGAGCAAACAGTAACTATGATATTGAGAGCAAGCCTTATCTCAAGGACCTCCACAATTCCTCAGCAAAACTGTTTATATGCATTATAGTCAAGACGATAACAGTCTAGTCCTGCCTTTATTTCCACCTGTGAAATCCCCATTCAGTCATTAAGGCCAGCGGCCATGTAACAGAAGACAAGCAAAAGCCCGTAATTTCTGTCATTAACGAATTATCATGTCACCCTTATGGAAGCTTTGTAATACAGGATGGGCTGCCCTTCACAGTAAGGAGGTTAGAAGTGCTAAAAATAAAGGATTGGGAAGCCTTTAGGAAAGGAAGTTAAATGTAAAGTGGTGACACTTCAACCGGGCTGCCACAGAAATGCCACAGATGATAGGTTCAGACTGGAGATGCGAAACTTTTAATCAAGGCACCTTATGTAACATTTAATTTCAAAGAAGTTATGGCATTTTTAAATGGTAGTCTAGTTGCAGGGGATGCTAGAGAATGCTATGAGGCAGCCACCTGAATGGGATAAATAAGGATTGCATAAAATTTAAATTTGCTTTCACACACATCAATCACTTAACGGATTTTTTTTTTAAAAAAAAGAAGAAATGTGTTTATTGCATAACAGTGATCATGACTCTTTCCTTTCTATGTGAAAAAAGGACTTTGTACAAAATATTTCATTTTCCTTTTCATTTTCCAACATAGGGATGATGTGTTTCAGTGAACGTATCTAGGTATCTTAAGTTAGAAATCAGTTTTCCAGTCTGACAAAGAAAATGAGAAAAGCCCAGGTCAGATGCTAAAGTTCATCAAATAGAAGAATCTGGAGTCAGAAATGCCAGATAACTTCATCGGGGTAATTTCTTCCTGGAGCAGGCTGACTCCTGTCCATGCATCGACAGACTTTACTTAGTCCATTTTTCAAGGCACCAAGTAGTTCCCATGCTTTGGAAGTATTGAGTACTTTGGAAGTCTTTGGAGATACCAGTCCTTGCACTTAGCATTGCAGCAGTCTGATATTTATTCTTACTATGAGAATTCAGCAACATAACAGACCAATAACTTGCCCAGGCTCTTATGAGGTTTCAGCTGTCTCTGAGGTTGTACAGAAGCAAATTACATAGGACATTGTTGCCTTTGATGCTCTTTAGTCACTGGGTATCTTTGGAAATCCCATTTTCAAACTGTGTGTTCCTGTTCCAAGTACGAGAAAGTTTGTGCATTAACACTTCATATAATAATCACAAGCTAAAAGCGAGCAAATTGAAATTTCTGCACCACATGCTAATCCAAGGGGAAAATCATCACATTGTCATGGATTTTATATATGGGATATAAAGTGTGGGGAGCAAGAGAAGCAAATGTGTAAAGTTACTGTTGATACTAAGCAAAGAGATTCTACAAAATAATTATCTGCAATTATTTTTTATTCTGTTTCTTTCATCAGGCCATCTGGACCATGGTCTCTTGTTAGTAGTAAGTGATGCAGAGAGATGGTACAGGAGTAAGAGCTGCTTCAGCTGAAAAGAAGTAGCTCTTCGGAGAAGTTGATTATGAATGTATGTGACTGTTCCTACTTGCAACAGATATGCTGAACTGTTTTTTCACATTCTGTCATGTTAGACAAAAGATCTTGGAGAAAATAAAAACCAGGTTACAGCGTACCTGGGGTGAATCAGAGAGCAGTGTGTGTCCGCTGGCACAGTAATAACAGCCTTCTAAGAAAGAAAATGCTGAACAACTTGTCTGACATCAACACCTCTCCGCTTTTCTCTAAGAGCCTCAATAATCAGGTTTCTTTTCAATGTGTTATTGATGCAGAGCAAGATTTTCAGAGGTGTTGAGCAGCCACTTCTTCCCCCGCTCCTCACCTCCCCCTCAGCATCAGCCTTTGCTGTTTGCACTTGGCAGTTCTGCAATTAAACAATGCTACATGCTCAGCAGGGGGAAGGACATTATGACTAAAACATGTTTTCTCAAGGTGTTTTATTCCAAAATACCGTGAATAACTGCAAATGGGTCAATGCTGGGACTTGGGGGCTATGCTGCTCAACTGGGGAACAGTGGGTTACCAGCAGGGCCGTGAGAAATGGTGCTCAGTGGTCGCCAAGATAGTCATGCTGTCATCTCCTCCCTTACATCCTCGCCAAAACATGGGCAGCTTTCAGAAGAAAAGGCGCATACAGAAGAGTGTGAAAGTCCTTCTTGCTCCTGCACAAGAAGATTCATTGGAGAAAGCTTGCTACTCAAATGTTGAAGTGATGGGGAAGTGATGGGGAGCCCTTCTTGCTCCTGCACAAGGAGATTCATTGGAGAAAGCTTGCTACTAAAATGTTGAAGTGATGGGGAAGCAAAACATCCTGACCACAAAGTCATGCTTGAAGTTAACAGACCAACAAAGTGCTACAAAATGCACATTTTCTGCTCAGGCAGTGCTGGAACTGCTTTAGGTCAATGTTATTTGCCAGAACACAGAAAAAAATGATGCTTGCAGCTGATTCACTGACCAGCTCTGGAGAAGAAAAAGAGAAGGAGGACAGAGCAGGAGACACCAGTCCACGCATTGCTTCTACAGAAAAGCTTGACAAGGGCTGAAAAGGCAGCAATTCCTTAATGCAGAGGGGGAGAGAAAAGAAAAATAGTCATGCGCATGTGCATGCTTTGTAAGAAATGGATCTCGTGGCTGCGGGTGGAATACATCTTTCAGGCATTTTCAATATTTCCCTTTAATCAAATGATGTGTTTGAATGTAGACAAGAACAAATAGTAAGAATCTTGACTCGTATCCCTTCCTGTGTTTTAATTGTAAACAAACAGATGCAATCCGTAACTCTAAATAAGATTTCCTCACGTTTCCTTCTGAAAGTGGCTTTAAGCAAGATAAGGCACTAAAATTTAATCCTTCAAAGAGTGTGCAAATACTGAATCCTTGATGCAGACAGTCTTACCATGAATTTATATGGGAGCTTTAACAGTTTTGTAAATTAATCAATAGCATAGTTAAATTATATTTGCTCAGCTAATTGTTTTCCATGTGCTGTAAATTAGAACCTTGGTAGTCTACAAGAAAAATCAGTCCTGCTGTTTGTATCACATTTGTGTTTACTTACTGGCATGTTATTAAAGTGCTGGTTTATTTGTTCTGCTATAGGCTGGTAGTTTTTGCTTTGCTATTTGAGTATCAAGCATAGGGCTGCAAAGCCTTGCAAAAATATTTAAAAAAATTATATACTTAATACGCAAAATTCATTTTAGCCATGTCAGAATGCTGTTCGTTTACAGCCTCTGCTCAAAGGCTGTCTTGTCTTACAGTGGTGGAAGGGGATTCAGCCACCCTCTACCCCCAGTAAATCAGAACTTAGAGGGCACAGAGATAACAGGTTCGATTTCAAACAAACAAACAAACAAAAACCCAGAGAAACAAACAAGCAAACAAAAAAGGAGTTTTGGAAAGTTGTCTGGCTGTGAACTGGGGCTCGGGCGGCAGAAGTGGAGCGGAGGTTACCTGCTTTACCCTTCCAGCACGGCTCTGACAGCAGCAGTCTGCTGCAGAGGTTGGAAGCAAAACGCAGCTTCCAACCTGCCTTTCTGCAGGCAGATATGAAATCCAGGCTGACTAGGAAAAAATAAACTGATTGTAGAGTGTTTCTTACTTGATCTTGCCCCCAACGCACACACAAAAACACACTTGGAGAACAAAATATTCCTTACTGGAACTTTAATCTTTTCTCTATCTTTGATGTGCTGACAAGCCGGCAGATTTAGCAGTGCAGTGTTCTACGGTGGGTTTTTCTTTGCATTTATTTTCTACTTTTGAGAACATAAAAATGACAAGAAAAGAGAGAGGAAAAGAGAGAGAAGTAAGAAAGAAGAAATCAAATAATAGAAGGAAATGAGTCCTGTAATACTTAGCTAGTGATATCCTAAACTGATCTTTTACAATATAGCATACTAGCCCTTTTCTTAACGTAAAGAGTACTATTTTATTATCAGAAATCCTAGATGATACTTGAATTTTTATTTCCCATGTTAGGGTATCTGTAGAGATCAGTCTGAATGCTTCATACATCCATTTGTAGTTTAATGAATTGGTAAAAAGAGTCCACTGTCACAGGCCTGCATTTTTTTTCTAGATTTGTACCATTTTTTTCTGATGTTTTAACTCTCCCAGATTTCTTCTTCTGTCATTTTCCAAGGTTGTTTGTACATCACACTAAAATTCCTGAATGGACTTTTCATCTGTTCCCCCTTATTATGTTTAAACTATACTTTTCTAAAAACTAATAGGCTTTTACTTAGAGAACCAATACTTTCCATTGCAGTCAATCATGGGGTAATTGCTGGGTTCACTTTTGCACAGGAAAACAACTTGTTATGTAGCTTAAATCACCATTACATAGGTCTGATCCTGCATCCCTTTGAGACAGTGGAAATCTCCACAAGCTCACCTATCCCCATAATTCTCAGGACAGCAATACATGCGTATAAAGTTATATATGTATACCGTAGAATGGAGATCTTTTACTGTTCCTTTCCATCTCCTAAGTGGTCTTCTGTAGCTGTGATTATATTGCAGAAAGCAAGGATAATATAATAATAATAAAGGGCTTAAAAGTTCCACTGTGGCACAAAATTTGGATCTGTTGTGAAGAAGAGGGGAGTTAACTGCCTGTTTCTGGTTTTCTTCTTCTGTCTGGGAATTAAGGGATAATAGTGATTAAGGACTAGATAATTGTGGTTTAAAAGGAAGGTATTCACTAAGAGATTGATTTACTGTAGGTTTAATGAAGGGCTGCTTGAAGAATTTGTTCAGCCGAGGAAGGGTAAGCTGAAATTTATGAAAAATATCCCTTATTTCAGAGAATAAACGTTGCTCTATGCTCATCCTAAATATCATCCTTTCGGTGAGAGTCAATATTTCTTCTAAAATCTATATGAGGTCAAACTCATTCATATCCTTCTTTTTAGATGCAGCAGCAATTTCTTACAAACTCCTTGGGTCCTACAGCATTTCACAGTGTTGCCAAGACTACCCCAAAAGTAATGTGTTGGTTAACTGCTACAGGGTGCTATGATATAGATCTTTCTCTCTCTCTTTTTTTTTTAATAGGACTATTTTGTGAAAAATCAGACACATGTTTTTGCTTAGTCCCACTCACCCCGACATAGCTGATAGTACTAAAGAGCAAGAAGATTGATAGCATTTTCTTGCAGTTCACATGAAAACAAGCTAAACAATATTTTAAATAAAATAATGCTCCCATGATAAAGAGCTTGGTAATGAAAGGAAGTCTACTGAAAAATAATTAGAATTCCTTATAAATTAGTTTAATAAATGATTGAAGTTAATTAATAGTGATGACATTTTAATAGAATTTTGTAGCCAATGAATAAGCTGTAACTGAGGACCCTCAGAAATGAATGGAAGTTTGTCTTTGACTTAACTGAGAACAGGATTTAATTTACAATGTTTAAAAGCAACATTTTCTTTTTGGAATTTGATTGGTTGTTTTAAATGTTTTATAGACAGATTATTATGTGATCCATAATTCTCTAGTAAATTCCTTAGGCTATTTCCAATTGAAAAGTCAGAATTAAATTCTTCTCTTACTAACATGCAAGTCTGAACAAGCGAAAGAAATAAAAGTCTGTGCTCTACTGCTCCAGAACTGTCTTTCACAGGTTTTAGAAGCTACATATTAAGCTGCACCTACCTATATGTAATTTTATTTTTACTCCTTATTTTTAAGAGATTTTTTCCCTACCTTTTTACCTGTCTGATGACTCTTCTGTAATAGAGCAGTATGTAGCTATATTTCCTTTGGGTTCTTTCCTTAATGTACATACTCCAGTCTCATTTTTGGGGAGTTGGGAAGAGAGTGGAGGAGCAGTCCTGCTTTTGCGACACTGTAAATATTCTGCACAGAAGTTGGAGCTGGAGCCTCATGGTTTATAGCAATGTCTATCGTAAAGTCACCTGCTTAGTTCATCCCTCTAAAATGTAGATACAAGATCTTACTTAGAAAGCTCAAAAAGCTACAGTTTGATGCTATCCATAGTAATCTCTGCTGTCAAGACACAGAGCATCTCATGAGGTTATTCATCTACACGTCTGAGGCAAGTTTCAGTGAAAAGTGAGATAAACATGGCACAGCTGTAAAAGCCATGTGTGTGTTGTACACTAATGCTATATCTGATTGATAGTATTATCTGTTTCTGGTAAAGCACGCAGCAGTCTAAGTAGCGTAACATGAAAGAAGATCCAGGAGGCCTTGCAAATGTGTCCGTAGGACTAGCGGGAAGATGAGTTTCATGATCTGTGAGTGGGACTCATAAGTATCTGAAATTCTCTTATATCCTACATATATCCTTAGATCCTATATGTGCTGCAGACAGTTTAGAGCTCAATACGCATACCCCTTTCCAGTACCTCACAATCACATCCAGCCTGTTCCTTTAAATTTTATGTTATGTGCATGTCATATCTTCAAGAGAACTGAAAACAAAGCCTCAATTTAAACCAATCCGGCCTCCCCCACATTTATACATTAAATAAGTCCTGAGCAGAGGATGCTCTACAAGGGGGTATATCCAAGCACAAATCAACTCCCTGCAGCACTAATTTTACATATATAATGTCCCATAGTTTGAAATTTATTTTGTTGCTTGCAGACTACAGGGATTCCTTGGAAAATAAGGAGCTTTGCCTCCATAAATGAAAGCAAGATTTTCTAGCCTCTTCACTTTTGTCCCACATGTTGGGTGCCTGTATACATTTCTGTGATGTAAAATGTGTATGTGGAGCATAGTATGTGCTATGTGTATGTGCCAAGTCCAGCTGGTGCCCTTTGAGTCATGTAAATGACCCTATGGCATGAAACTCAGAGGGGTGAAAGGCTCCACATAACTCATGTGCGAGAAGCTTCAAGAATTCGGTCACCACTCTGTGACTCACTAAGTGTGTTTTCGCTCAAAATGAACCTCTTTTGAAATTCCCCTACAGCTGCTGCCCCTGCGGAGGAGATGGAGAGGGCAGCGTTGCCCGCTGCAGGGCCCGGCACTGCTCTGCTCAGGGCCAGGCCACCGCAGGGTGGGCACGTGGGTGGCAGGGCTGCTCCTGGGTCAGGCTCTCATCAGCAGAGCTTTGTATCGGGAGCAGCTTTGTATGGGCAAGGCGGTGCCGTGACAGAGCCTGAACTGCTTTGCAACTCCATGAGAATGAATCATCTGACGCAGGAGGTTATCTTACACCTGTAAATCCAGTAAAACCAGCTACTTATAATGGATTTGTCTTTCTCTTTCAGGTAGGGTCCTGAATAGGCATTGCACTTTCCCATGCTTTTGAATATACATGGTGCCTGTATGTGAGAGTTTATCTGTAGGCTCCTTGCTTGAATCTCAAATATGACTCATAATGAATAATGGGAAATAGAGCAGGAAGAAACAGGAAGAGGCCATCTAATCTTGGGTCTTGCAGTTGGTAAGGCTCATTAATGAAATATGAGGGCCTTACTGTCCATAACATAATGAAATATAAGAGGTCCAACTGGAGATGTATGGAGCTCTGCATGCACAGATCTCAGCAAACTGCCTCTGTTGGGACTGGTGGCAGGTGCCTGAGGAGGAGTACAAGACCAGGACCAATGGGCAGAGATGCTTTTGGGGTACCCTCCCCACTTCCAGCCTCCTCTGCTTGTGCTTTACAAAGTATCAGGCTCGCTTGGGAGGTGACACCTCCACCAAGGCCCACACCTCCATCATCCAGCAGATATGGAGGCGGCTTCTGAGCATGAGAAATGCTAATGAGCACTCCCTTCCCACCGAAGGAAGGGCAGTGCTGGGGAACTTCAGCCCTGAGAAGGTCCTGAGCAGAAACTACAGCCCGGGTACAAACATGTCCCCAGCTACACCTTGTCTGGTGGAGTGGGTTTGAGTCCCTGGACCAGTTCCCATCTCCATGTGGCATCCTGGGGCTGTTCCAGCACTTGGGTTTTCTCTATGGCCCCAGCATGATTCAGCCCCCTTGCTGCTTTGCCAGCCCCCATTCTGCAAGCCCCGCAGCCTCAGGCCATGATACTTTCTTGCCACAGCTCAGTGAAGAACTGATGCTTAAAGGCTGTGGCAGTCCTAAATGTGTGTTGACAGAGATTTTTAAAGAAGGCTAATGAGCCAAACTAGTTTCCTGGGAGCAGCTGAAAGCCGCATCAGCAGCATCACTTCTTTTCACTAGTAGAAGGTGGTGTTTGTAGGGATGAAGAGGAACAAGTAGGAGAAGAAGGTCATGTACATGAAACTCACTGCATAAAATATGAGCACCCTTACCCAGCCTATTGCTTTGCTCCAGCACAGAAATAAGCACATCAAAATTGTTCCCAAGAGATTTTTGTGCAATACATCTTCTAGAGATGTTCTTTTACAGTGTCCTTAGGACACTATCCCAGTGTTTAATTACAGTTTTCATTTATAAAGGCTTTCCTGAAGCTTAAACTAAATTTCCCCACTTGCAGTCCAAGGTTGCTCCATTCCTTCTCCCAGCACAGTAGACTTAGAAGACAATTTACTGCTTTCATTTAAAGCAGAAGGAAGAAAGAAGAAGAAGAAAGAAGAAGAAGAAG
>NW_010582657.1:25985-69396 GCF_000705375.1 Tinamus guttatus | reverse complement strand
AAACCCACCTGGATGCCACCCTGTGTCACGTGCTTTAGATGTCCCTGCTGGAGCAGGGGGTTGGACTAGATGATCTCCAAAGGTCCCTTCCAACCTTAAGCATTCTATGATTCTATGATGATTCTATGATTTTTCATGATTGTTACTATCTAACCTCTTGACATTATCTTGCTTAGACTAACCTTCCTAATTCTTTTCTCATTGGTGTGTTTGTTATGCTCTCCTCATTCTTATTTATCTATCTCCTCTGTCTGTCTTTGCCTGCTTCACTTACTTCTTGAAGGTTGATGCTAAAAACAGGACAAAAATTCTGTGATGAAGCTTCACCACTGCCAAACACAGAGGATAAACTCACTGCAGGTTATCACAGCATGGAATAGATGATTCAGAAAAACAAGCAAATATCTCACTTGAATATGTCAAATGCATTGCATTTCTATTATTCCTGGGCTTCAGGTCACCAGCCTTGGTGACAGTGCCAACTGTCACCAATTGGGTGTCTAATGCAAATTTCCTGGTGCAGTTCTTCCACCGATACCTTCAAGACCCAGGAAAAACACATGGTTCCACCAGCAGCAGAAAAGAACATCCAGAAATAGGAGCCTGATATTTGTCCTTCCAGCTTTTCCTTTTGCTGTTTTGCTCATTCATAGATTCTGTATCTGCATCACATTTTTTTTTTGTTCTTGTTGTTCTTCATCCCTTCAGAGTCACTGATAATTTCCCACTGCTGTATCGGATGTTTTAATAAGGTCCAAATGGATTAGACTTGTTCAATTTCTCCTTTCTGGAAAATGTGGAAAATGTTATCAAACAGAGCGGAATCTATTCTTGTTCAGTTTGTGCTGCCTTTTTCCTAAATTTCTATTTACTTAGAGATACTTAATTATTCTTTTCTTTATAATGGGTTTTTAATCTTACTATTGAATAATGACTAATGGATTTCTAGTTTTAGACACCTCTTCCCACCATTCCCTTAGATCCACTGTTCTCCAGGCATATGGTGCTACTTCTGGTTTGACACATGTACTAACAGTCCTTGCTACCAGATTTGTAACTGAATGTGATGAATTTCCTTCAGAGGAAATTACCCTCTTTCTTCAGTTTGTGCTCATAAAGATTTTTTTTTTTTTGGTCTACCTTGGACAGTAATTCTGTCTTACTCTCCTTGTTCTAGATTCTTGTTGTGATTCAAATTTAAAAAAAGAATAGTAGCTAACTACCTTTCTTAGACTCATACTCTTTGCCCAGTGCTCCTTAGCTGTTCTACTTTATTCGCACGTCTATAACATCTTTTATTGTCTTACTTTGTGAAAAGTCTAACTTGAAATGACTTTTATTGACTCATTTTTTCCCCGTGACTCTTCTTGACCTCTCATATATCATTTCTCTGCTGGCCAGTTGCCTTTTTTATTCCTTTGTATTTTACCAAATACTTTCTCTGTGGGGTTATTCATCCAGTTAAGTAATGGACATTAATCCTACACCCTCTCTCCTCCTTCCCTGTGGGATCCACATTCCAGACATTTTCTAAGGAGTTTTCAAGCCTCATCCACATTCAAGTCCCTAAACTCTTCAGTCTGATTAATAGAGAAGACTGTCATCAACAGCAGAAGAGTTGTCTGTCCTGCAGTACTCCAGGCATTTTTGTTTCATTGATGATGGCCTTTTGTGGGGACAGATTCTTTCATCTCAGTTTTCCTTCACATACCATTTTCTGCCATACTGGACAGTGCAGTATTACTCAACCCCATGACGTGAATACTATAAATGAATATGTAAACGTGAATCCATAAACTATCATGAACATGCATGAATGTGCAAAATCATGGTGACAGCAGTGCATCCTTGGCACTGCTACGATTCATGATGTTGGAGAGAATGTTCTGAAAACAGGTAGCAAAATTTAGTTGCTGCCTGCAAAATGCTCCTGCTTTGACCTCCATGCCAGCACAAATCCAAAGTGATTTATGGCTTCCAGGAAGAGATCTTCTGTGTGACTGCAGGAACAGCTGGTTTGCAGGGCTTGCCTTCTCCTCCTCATCCACTCCTGAGTTAAAACAGCTATGCAACCCAAATGGCTCCTTCCTAATGGAGCTCCATCTTGCTGGATGTGGAAACCTCTGGAATTTTCTGGGCAAGATGTGAATCCCATGGAAATCTTGAGCATGTGGGAGGAAGGAAGGAGAAAAGGGAACATCCTGGCCAGAAGGACAGAGTTTTGCAAAAGGGTTTGGGTAGAGCCAGCAAGAGGGGGACATGGGGGAGAGGATGACCCTTTTGAGGGCTGAGATGTCAGGATTGGGGGGTTGGCAAAGACTGGCAAGGTTGGAGGGCTAATTGGCCTCACAAGGTTTGGGGGATTCATAGTGGAACACGTAGTGCTATGGTTTATTTTGGAGAGTGGAAATTAACAGTGTATCTGGTTGTGTGCAGAAGAGGGGCAGTGGCAAAGGGCAGAAAGCGACGGCTATATTGGCTATATTTATAAAAGAGAGGACTGGACAGGGAGAATCTGAGAAAATTGTAGAAGAAACTGATGTTTTTAAAAGTTCAATTTTTTTTTTAGTGTGTGACATTGCTTTATTACTGGAGAGTTAATTTAAGAGTGTATTATTATGTTGTACTCTGAAAGCAATCTTTCTTCAGATTCTGAGCCTGAAAGCTCCTTTCTAACTATATCAGGTAGTTAATAAAAGCTATTACCTCTTTCTATGTACCTTGCCTCTCATCCATCCTTAGACCATCACTGCCATAATGTACCTTCTCCTCCTCTTTTATTCTATCACAGCAAATCATTTAAATAAAGGAGTTCCACTATGTTTCATCCAGTAATAGCCTAGCTACATACACTACTGCTAACCCTTACAAAAGCAGTCAATAGTGCCTTGGGATTTTTCACTTTGCACTTTCAATGGCTTAATCTGAGCTGCAAACTGAGATGCCCACCAAATTTCTGGGATTTTTGGAGGAATCCTTTGAGGTCCTTTTGTTGAACAGGAAAGCAAGATAGCAGATGTTCTGGCATATTCTGTTTCCATCAGGATGGCTGTTCCTTGCACACAAGTACAAAAGTGACAAAGACCTTGTAAAAGCCTGAAGCAGTTTAGATGGATTAAATACTCAAAGGAGTATTTAATATTTAATTACCAAAGGATTTTATTACACTGAACTCAAGTTCATTCACTGACTGTCCAGAAATCAGACTTCTTCAGACATGGAATAACATTAAGACTTTGACAGTTTTGGCAGGCTATGAATTTCAGGATTCCCGAGGAAGAAAACTAAAACCAAATATCATTTCTTTCTAAATTCCATCTATTCTTTTAAAGTCTGTCATTGGTTGCCTCAAAGCTAGAATTAGAGGTCAGCATCCCAAGCTCACTCTCTATCTGCCATGTGTCTGGGATAAATTATTTTTCAAACTAAGCTGAGCAGATCTTTTCCTGACTCCAAAAAGTGCCATCCTCAAAGACAAGCGGGAAAGAGATGTGACTTCACCTTTTAGCATGCTTGCAGGCAGCAAAACTAAAGTTAGCACAAAGGGAAAAGCCTCAATAGGCTTCAGTCTATTTTTCCTTCAACAAAACAGAACTAAAATAAACTTCTTAGCCAATAGGCTCAAAATAAAGCAGTCAATCAAAGTAGCATAGAAAGTAATGGGACCATTAGCTTGTCTTTTCTGGCATCAATCAGCTGAGAACAGTGATCAATACAATCATGTGTTCAGCATGTGACCAAGAAATAGTTGAAAGCAGTGATCACCTCAATACATAATGAATTGCCTTTGGCAGCCACAAGTGTGGAGGTACTTTTGCCATGTGCTTTACAGACAGATGACCTGCACACCATCCTAACCCTCCTTGCCATGCACTTAATGCACATTTTGCATGAAGAGGATGGTTTAAGCCTGTGTGACTACAGCTATCTTCCTTCCCAAGACAAGGGGCTGCAGCACTGCAGCATGCCAGGCTGCCCATCGCCAGGTGCCATAGCTGCCGTTAGACAGCTTTGCAGGCTCACTGGGTAACTACAGCCTCAGGCAGGTTGAACAACTTAAGTGTAACTCATAAGAATCATTAATCTAAAATGGTCCTTTGATAAATCTGCATATGTGCTTGTACCAAAAATGTTTCTAAACCTCCAATTTGCCTCATTAACCTGTAATATAATCAACCTTTCCGTTCCTGACAAGAGCACATAATGAACTATGTGCATTATTCCTGTCTACAGCTTTGTCTAAAGTATATTTGCCTACATATAGGGCTGTGCACATCTCTAAGAACTGTAAGATTATATGTATTCAAGAGGCATAGAAGGAGAATTGAATCCTGTTTTCTAAGAGGCAATGAAGTATATACATGGTTGATCCTTATAATTAATTAAGACTTAGGACTCATTAACAGGATCTGCTTATCACCTGGACTGAAGATGTTCCACTTCCTCCTTTTCAAGGAGTATCAAAATTTTAAAAGCTAGTCAGGGAATACTCCTTCAGGAAAAGATTCGAAAGAATTTCCTAATTTGAAGGAAAGGAAGATTTAAATCTGAGTATACAGATCCAGGGAAAGACCATCCTTCCTCAGCCATCTATTTGCTCCTTCGAAGGAAAATCTTGCTGAGGGAATTGTTAGCACAGGAACTGATGCTCTAGTCACGAGGCAGGTAAGTTTCCCAACAGCACAACAGCTGGATGCTACGCTGAGTGATAAGACTTCTAAAGTCTGGACAGGCACAAATGGAATTTTCCTTCCATTTCTGCTCACCTGCTTCTAAAGTCATGGCATCTTTCTCACTCATCATGTAAATATGATTCTACTTTAAGTGCTGTCTGGTGTTCAGAGTGATTTTGAAGTAATTCAGTCAACTAAGTGTTTCTTTCTTAGAGGTGGAGTGAGCCTCGAAATTGAGATACAACCCAGCCCCTGGGGAAGGCTGCCTAGGGCATGCAAAGACCTGATATATATATATATATATTTTTTTTTTTTTCTACAAAATAGAAACCTTTCTGTGATTAGCAAAGCTAGAGCTTCCTTGGCAGTTAGCAGGTTGATGAAGAGGTTTCCCAATTCTCATGAGTTTCCAGGACATGGTTAGTGTTTCTGATTTTTTTCTGCCCATTTCCCTTAGCTCATTTACAGCTCCCAAACATGTACAATTCTGTCTTCAAGAGTGCCATTTATCGATTTCCCTTTCCTGCTTCCTCCCATTCAAGTTTCAATAACAAAACCCACCACAGTACATAGCACCATACAGTACATGTGATAGTGTAGACTTGGTGTTCCTGTGTAAAACATATATCCTCATGTCACTTGCTGTAGGTACTATATGCAATTAAAGATTACACACACAAAAAAAAAAGGTAAAAAAAAAAACAACCCAAACCAAACTGAAAAAAAAAAAACCCAAGAAACCCTCAAACATTTAGCACTCTCTGCAGTTATTGCTGCACAGCCAGCATCTGATGCATTTTTACGGTATTTTTAAGAGCAGTTTATCTTCTGTACAAACCATGCCCTGACTGCCACAGAGTGTAATTTTATGCATGACCTCAATGTCTGACCCTCCCAGAGCTGTATAATGAAAAAATGATTTCAGAGCAATCCTTCTAGATAAGGCAGTCAGATAAACAGATTCAGGGCATTAGGCATGGTCTGTTCTCCAGTGTATACATTCAAGAACTTGCTGAAAATGTTGCTCAAAGTTTTCCTATTGAAAAAAATGGCATTTTGGTACTAGTTTGGGGCATTTTTTTTCCATAAAAAAGTTTTTTTAATGTTCTTAGACTGATTCTTTTTTAATTTATTACTAAAACAGCAAATTAGAAAAGACTATGATTTACAGTTTTTGATAATTTTGTGAAAAAATTTAGAAGTCCAACAAGCAGAATGCAGACTGAGACTCAAATTAAACAGTATAGGTTTTGTGTGCAGACTGTCTGCTTCAATGAGAGGAAGCCCCTACCAACAAAAGCAGTTTGCTTTAGACTCCTGAGTTTATTTCTGCCACCTCCTCCTTTGTGGCACTGAGCAAAGTGCCTTAAAAGGTTAAGGTACCTTCATGTCTGCAGAAGTGTGATGCAATACTCATGCCACCATAAAAACAAATCTGACAGCACATGTAGTTTTCAAGGATTACCTTTCATACCTTAACTAAGGAGCCTCTCTGATGGACTTGAGGGAAAAAATGAATTGTCCAAAGCTCTGGGAGAATCTTCCACATGGACACATAGCATTATATTATATAACTCACATTATCTGCAACTCCTTATTTGTCCTTAGTGACTGTAGGAAGGGCAGGATTTTGCGGGCTGTGAATGGGTTACATGGTCAATTGTTTTTTTTCCATGGGTTTTAGCTTTCTCTTTGAACCTGTTGTACAGCACCTAAGGCTGCAAATAAATTAATGTTATCAAAGACAATATCTGATATCTCCAAACACACAGAGCGTACAGCACAACACCAGTCTAAGAAAATGCCATTCCTGGATTAGCACTTCCAGGGACCTTCATTGTCTTCAGTGGGCCACCTATTTTTTTTTTTTTCTTTTGCCAGTCCTATAGTTCAATAAACTATGTGGTACCCAAAACACACCAGTTTTAACAACACCCATGAACCTTTATCAGATATTATTATCTCAAAGTAGGAAGAAGAAAGTAAAAAAATTAATGCAGCAGTTACTCCTAACTTGCCCAAGGCAAATGAGTCTTTGGTGTGTACTTTTTGTCTAGGCTTGTAGATCTCCGTGCAGCCAAGATATGTGCTTATGGGAGGGATCTCTGACTTCTTTCAAGGTGCACTGAATACTGAAAAAAAAAACCCTCATCATTTTGTAATTGGATGATTTCCCTTAACTTTTCCTAACATTACCTTGAAAAAATTATTTGAATGCCATATAGTAACAACACTATCTTTCCAATAGGAAGAGCATCTCATAGAAGATTATTTCTCAACAATGACTTTAATTCTGGATTCAGAAGAAGCTGTGAAACTCTGCCAACTATTTTTTTGCCATCCTCGTGAATTACGCAGCCAGTGGAATAAACCTTTGATGATGATTGGAATACTTGACTTTCCTGTACCTGACTAATATCGTGATTATGCTTTTGTATTTGATCAAAATGAGGAATCTGCATTGAAGAACTACACTGAGTACCTCCTAGTTTGACTTAAAAAAATACATGATTTCCCTAGGCTATAGCACTCAGTATCTAAGTGCCACTTCAAGTCCAAGTTTAGCTTATATCATAAGAACAAGTATAATGACCTAGTTTACATACTTTTTTTTTCCAGACAGAAGTTGAGACTTTCTAAGACTAAGTACCAAGTTTCGACATAGATGCAATTTTGCATTTAAAAATGATTAGACCTGCAATTAGGTGCCTACAACTAAATCCCTGACTCTTACTTAATTACAACATCACTGCAGACACAATATGAGAAGCAGCGAAATCAACAGTGACACACGCCTCCCTGGTTCCCCATTGGCTGGGAACCTGTTAGGCTTGATGGGTAAGCGCTGTAGTCAGAGAGGATTTCAAACCAAATAAATAGCAAGTCCTCCTAGCCACACAAGAAGTAGATTTCCACATGTCTGAACTTCAAACTGGAGCTGTTTTTAGAAAAACCCAACGACTTGCCATATGAGGAAACTACTGGACGAAATATTCATTCTTATGTTTTATATTACTTTTAACAGAAACTTATTTTTGAATATTTCTTAGGCCACCTCTTTTGACGTATCTTTTTCAGAAGAACCATGTCTTGCTGTGCATTACAAATCACTGGGCTAATATTTGGAGGTGTGGGCATGGTTGGGACTTTGGCAGCCACAGTTATGCCTCAGTGGAGAGTTTCTGCATTCATTGAGGGCAACATTGTGGTGTTCGAGACAATCTGGGAAGGATTGTGGATGGATTGCATCAGTCAGCTCGGCATCAGGCTGCAGTGCAAATTCTATGACTCCCTCTTGGCACTTTCTCCATCCTTGGAGGTGTTCAGAGCCCTCATGTGCATTGCCGTGGGACTGTCAATCATTGCCTTTCTGATGGGCATTGCTGGTGTGAAGTACACTCATCAAACCAAGGAGGATCCCCAGGGCATCAGTGTCTTCGTGTTGACAGCTGGAATTGCTTTTCTCCTGACGGGTGTCCTCATTCTCATCCCAGTGTCCTGGACTGGTGGGAGCATCATACACGACTTCTATGATCCGAACGTCCCTGTGCCGCTGAAGCGAGAACTAGGAGCTGCTCTCTACGTGGGCTGGGTGAGCTCTGCTCTTCTTATCACTGCAGGAACAATGTATTGTAGCTTCTGGTGCTTGGCTGATGCATCTCCCAAATCCGGGTACCTATCACCTTCCCGTCACAGATGGCAGAAACATGACTTTGCCAGGGGAAAATCCGTAAGCATGCATGCCTATGTGTGACCTTTCTGCTTAGCATGTTATGTGCTGATTGACTTCAGTGCCTAATTAAATTGTGAGCCTGTAATGGAGGAACAATTTTGTTCATTTGCTGTTTACTATTAACTCTGTACATACATGTCTATTCTTTAACATGCCCATAGTAGACGTTACACGGGCATTATGGCAGAGTTCATTCAGAAGAAAAAACTCCCACTCCGTAGAAATGAAATGTGACATAGGAACAACAGCAGCTGGGAGTCTCTCAAGATTGTGGCTGGACTGGAAGGAAAGTGGCTACTGTGCAATAGCACGACTGCCCTCCCCATAACCCATGATATGTGAAGGCTGCAGCACCCTTTACTCTAAGTTAAGTTCTTGGACACTGATGGGAAACGCTGAGTTATCGGCATGGTTGAAGGAACTGCTGAATGAAAGAAGTCACAATATCGGTACACCGATGTTCCAGTCAGTACCGGTGCACCGATGTTCATGCTCCTCCATGAGAGTCCTCCATGATTAGTCAATGGATTTCATAGACATTTGTGGGATTGATGCACCTTTATCCTTTCTGCAGGCTACAGAACACAACTTATGAAATAAAATTTCTAATCACCTCACCAGACTTTGCCATAAATATAATAGCTTTTCCACTGCCTGCTGCCTCTTGTCTTTTATGGCTTCTCCTGACCTGTAGGTAGCATCTCCTCATCCTAAAATACAGGACAGGTCATCTGTCTTTATGAACTTTAAAGCACTGGGCTAATGTCAAGTATAATTAAACAAAACAGAAATGTAAATGTCTAATCCCCACATTCCTGTTGGCAGATCAAGTGTTTCCGCCCACATCTTCCATCACACCTGCAAAACCCACGTCCTAATTTTGTTCCAGCTAAAGTTCTATGTTTGCAGGAGTTAAAATAAGATGCACACTGAGAAGCCTGGTGCCTCTTTGTCAATTCTGTGACATCCGACAGTATTTGTTTTGCAGTCATGGTTTTTTTCCCTCCTGAAAATGTGGAGCCTGATTTTGAAAGCATGCATGTCACAATGTTTATAAGCGAAAAAATAAAGGCAGCCAACTTCAAAGCAGGTTTTCTGTTCACTGGTTATTAATACAGCAGTAGTGCCTTGTACCATTCATTGATAATTTTATGACACAGATACTCAGTTTGATCCTTTTCTATGTCTGCAACTGGTATCTGAAAACCTAGGTTAATGACTTTTCGAGTTGTGCAGAGCAATGCCTCTCTATATTCATTTAACTGTTCAATTTGAAGAAGAACATGGAAAGCTGTGTTTAATTAAAAAAGCCTTTCATTAACTTGACTTCAGATGAACCTAAATGAAACAGTGCTGTCGAACACAGATATTCATTACATATATTAGCTAATGTGCATTTTCATTTAAGACAACTAGCCCAGATCTTTTAGTGAGAATTTTCTAGTCACGAGAAAACACGTTTAATGTATTCTACTCACTATGTGAAGACTCAAACTAGCACTTATGAATTCCAGGTGAGCATTTAAAAGAACATTTGTAAGTAGAATTTTAGTGTAAAATACAGTGTTTAATGTTGATTTATAGCTGCTGATGCCACCATATGTGCAGCATACACAGTACCTGCCACACCAGCTGTCAATGGGTGGAACTGACAGCTCATTTCAGCGGTATCATTCTGTTGATTTTGCTAATAACTGCCCTGAGGCCTTCCACCTACTATTTTATTCTGTCTATATCCTATAATAGTTAATTTGTTTAATAAGTAATTATTCATCTAGTAAGCAAGAATTCCACATTTTTTGATTCATTTAACTATTACATTTGTGATTAATGCATCAGAGGAAGACATTTGCCATGCAAAATTCATACTTATTAATATGTAGGTGCATGAATTTAAATGGCGACATATGCAATGTAATGTAACTTTATGTAGAAACATGTGCTTAAGAAGTAATTAAGAGGAGCATTAATCAAAGGATCCTGAATGCTTTCACTATCTGTGTTTTCATCTAGAAATCAAATTTGAATTGGGTGTGCCATCTATAGTGGAAACTTTTTTTTTTCAAAGAGTTAAAAGATAAAATTGACTTGTCTGAAGCATTTATTTTCTAAGAAAACCTGTTTTTTATGTATAACATTAAAACTTGACAGCTGTATATTACACCATCTTTCTCTTTTTTTCTAACTAACTGTTGCAAAAATGAACGCAAAAAAAATCTGTAAGCCCAAACAACTTCATCCTTGTGTGTAGGTTTGGAACCTGACCTTCATTCCAACCATATAGCCAAGCTGGATTCCTATTCGGCTGTTTGGCTTTTTATGGACACAAATGGCAATTTCCTGCCATGTGATTTATCAATTTAGACTCATGCAAATACATTGAATAGACTGGGCAATAAACTTCTGAGTTTGATGCAGGAAGAGATTTCTCACGAGGGGCTGGTCCCCAAACGTAGCAAGGGATATAACACACTGGTTAACTTTCTGCCTTTGAGCAGAACAGAAGTTCCGTTTGAGATCAATCTGGTAGGAAAATCCCTTTAAAATGTTTTGACCTCTAATTATAAAATATTTTGCTACATGAGGAATGCATTTGTTTGAATAAGTTGTATGTATGCACTTACATCTCTAAAGAATAATCTCCCTGCACAGCCGCTGATGCATTGGAGAACCTCACCAAGGTCAATCTCTCTGGCCTTGAGTGCTGACCAGAGATTGCTTCCCAGCTTCTTTCTAAGGGAGAAAATTAACTTTTTCTTTTCCCTTTCCCCAACCCCCATTCAAAACATGACTAGCTGGGAGTTGCAGTGTGGAGGTGGGAGAAGGAGTGGGAAGATTTAAGGGATTTAATGTGAAACTGTGGCATGAGAAATAAACTGCAGCAGCTCATGAAATGTCTGAGGGGATCAACCGTGAAGAGCTTAGTGTTAGGGGAGCAATGTAGGGGCCCGCACTGGCCCCTGGTGCCCATGGTTGCACCTTCTAGTTGGCTCCAGGAGGGCCTTTCTCCTTCTGGGATGATGTCAGGGCAGACCTGCTCTCAGGTACCTCCAAGTGCCTAAGACAGCTCTTGCTGCTTATTTAGATGGCTTATTTACGCCTCTCCTTCTCCCATAGATTGGGTACAGGATGCTCAGTAGCGCCATGAAGACATTCAGGGACAAGTGCCACCTCTTCACTCTAAGGCTCAGGGAGGTGGTGCAAATGAAGCAGTGGTTACATGCTGTGTGACAGGGGACCAAGAGGAAGCAGGGCATGAATAATGCCTATTGACTGGGCTTCTCTCTCAGAAGAAAAAGCCTAATATGTGGGTGTCATTTGTGCTGATTACTAAAATGTTGCTTCAAGTTTTCATGTACTGGCCTTTGGCTTTGGGGAGTGCAGGCAGTAAACTTGCTCTACTGATGTTATGTTGACATTCCCGTAGGCACAGCTGTCAGAAACTTCAGGCCAGCTGTTTCTGTTATTAACAGCTGATTAAATATTGTGGTTAAATATCTAGTTTAATATCCTGATTCTATCATCTTTAATCATTTGCAACTGCAGGACAAAATGGCTTTGGGAATAAAGGCAGACAGCTGAGAATTTGGTACATACCTGAAACATGAACGCTGTTGGGTGCCCCGCTTCCCCATTCATCATTGTTTCTTTTTTATTTTAAAGTCGATGAATGTATTTCTCCAAAGCCAGAGAAAGACAGTTTCAGACTTTTTATAATCTCTTTCCTGTTTTGGTCTTGTCTTTTACATTATGTTTTCAGTTTAGCAGATAATAAACGAAGTGGGTCTGATTCCTAGGGAAGTAAAAGACACAAATCCAGGTTAGTGCTGACTTCCAACACTTGCTTGTAAGAAGTTTCTTGAAGCAGGTCAGTATTTCAAGAGCTAGACATGAAACGTGTATTCATCTCAGAGATGAAAAGATTCTGGAGTAAATAATCCACCACTAAGATGCAGCCAAGGGAACATATTTATGGCAAAAATGACAGCTTAGCAAAACATTTCATTATAACCAAAAGATGAATCAGGCAGGTTTGGAGACAAATAAATGCATGCAAGCATCAGTCCTGATATGCACAAAGTTCCTTGGGAGCACCATTGACTTGAAATGAGTTTATGTTACAGAACGTTACCACTGCCTTGAAATCAGTGGGAAGGCTCTCAAAGCCACAAATGGGTGCTTGTGTCCTACTGATTCTTTATAGCTGTCCTTTGGAAAAAAGCACAAGATATCTTTTTAGGGGAGCCCTGTGTCACCTTTGACAGCCTTTTGTGTCACCCTGCTTTCTACTGGATTTTAGGGGAGCCCTGTGTCACCTTTGAAACCTGGCACAGAGCTGACACCAAATAAACAGTCCCTCTGCTTTCTACTGGGTATGGGAATTGTGTCTGACAACCTTTTGGCTTTCCCGACTTAAATCTCAGAGTCTGAGTAAAGCTTGAAATTTTGTGGCTATTTTGAGAAATAAAAGATAAAAGAAGAGAAGAAAGACCCTGGTAAGCAGAACTTTTTTAGCCAGAGAGATCTGTGGCAGAGCTTATTGCGTTCTGTTGCCATTTGCAGAAAATGTTCTAGCTGTCAACGAGTGCAAATCAAAAATATTCTAACACGGAAAGATTTCATTTTTAGCAACATCAAGGACCAGAAGTGGCTTGGGAAAGTACTGTATCAGCGGTGCTTAACACGCCACATTCACCCACAGAGTCAGCACCAGTGAGTGACCAGTGGTCAGGGTAGAAGGAAGCTGGTGCATGATAGTGTATTCCATTATATCATTGTAAAATGGTTAAGGTGAAAAGGGAAAATACTATATTGAGCTTAGACTTGCAGAAGACATGCAGAATACAAAGGTTAGCTGAAATACGCTGAAATCTGTACACTTCCAGACCTTTAAAATGGAAAGAGCGAGCTAGTATTGTCGTTACTCACTTTGTTCTCTTATCGAGCCATTTGCCTGTCCCCCACGACAGGTTTCTCATCTGAATGTGTCATCATTTGAACAGCATGAAATTTTGAGGCCTTATAGAAAAGTAAACTTTATTGTGCTCTTACTTTCCATTGCTAGCTGGTTTGTGTAATGAGACCTACCGCATGTGTGAGCTGATGCAGATATTCTTTATTAAAGTGACGTTTTTGTTCAAAGTGCCTCCTGCATGCAGGACCTGTAAACCTGAACAGATCTTGCCGGTAAGATGGCGTTTAAGAAAAGCTGTCATTTTAATCAGGGATTCAGGATCTGTCTGTTGTGCTGGAGCACTTACTGCTTGAGTAGTAATGATTGCTGCTGGGATGAGGGGAGCAAAAATGGGGAATCTGGATGCAGCTAGGTGTGCTGAGGACAAAATCACCCCAAGCTGTTTGAGCTGATTGTCATTAATGCTAATGCATGTGCACTTCCATTGCCCCAGTGGTATCCAGCAAAGCTTGTCAACCATTGGAATGAATTTATCATGCAGTCTCCCAGCATTCCTTTTTTATTTAAACACCTCACTTCATCTAAGCAGCAACAGAAAATGTTCACAACAATTTTACTGACAAATCCTACACCTTTGTGCAAAAGAGACATTTTATAAATAGAAACCACAAAACCATCAAGTTCTGTTCCCTGTATCAGCCAATCTGAATAATACATTAAACTTTCTAAATCTCTGCTGCCCATTTCTGCTATGGCCCTTAATCTGTGGTCTTTGTCTCAGTTACTATAAAGTAGTCTCTGATTACCAAATGACAAAGATGATGAGTAAATTAGCATTTCAGCTTCTATTAGATGGATCAGTGACTGACAGAATGATAAGTAATGTTTATTCATTCAGAGTTTCCCACTGTACTGCCAGATGGTACTGGGAGGTAGAACATAATCTCTAGACCCCAGTAATCATTGCCTTGCATACTGTCACATTCATTCTGAATTTAGCAAAAATTAGCAACAAAACTTCACATGTTGAAGAAAAGTATGTTAGTACCTGAATACTTTCTACCGTGCTAAGTCGCATAGGTAAAACCGAGCCCTGTTTTTCAAGATGCAGCCTGATGCCTGTTGCTCCAAAAGTGCTGCCCAACGTGGCTGCAAGTGCATGCTGCCCCAAGGTGCTTTTCTTAAAATGACCTGCCTGGCTCCAGAGGTGAACAAAGGGAGACACAGGAAAGGTCGATGTTGGTGCTAATCTGCGCCTTGCAGCCTTGAGATGGAAGATACAATATCATATAATGGCCCTTGCAAGGCTTTGGGGGAACAGTTTTTTCTTCTCTTGCTTGAATGTTCTCACAAGCTGTGGGACCAGAGAGGGGCTTTCTCAATGTGCTGTCAATATTGACTTGTCTTTTTGCCGGCCACAGACTAAATTCCATCAAAACGCTAGTTTATGCAGGAGATGTGACGTTGCAGACATTGTGCCAAACCTCATTACACAGGAACACGCAAGGGCTCACAGGTGAGATGGAGGTGAGGGAGAAGGAGCAACAATTTTCTGGGGGATGCACATAGTGTGAGGACCTGTTGGTTTGAGGTAGCTGCCAAAAAAGCCTCCCAGCTCTCTCTGGGGAGAGCAGCAGCAGCTTCCTCTCCTGGTGGCTGGGCTCACCCAACCCGTTACGCAGCTGGAGCACTGCCCAGAAAGCTCTTTGGCAGCACACAGCTGGGAAAGGCTCCACCACCAACAGGTAATTACACGCTAACCTTTCTTTGAGCGGTGCCAGTGACGAATTATCTTTCAGCAAAGATCGAGCGTTCCCATGTAATGCACCCTGTGACTCAGCTGGTCAGGATGTTATTCCAGACTGGAGCCATTTCACAAGGAGTTCCAAAAGGCCCATAAACCTTCTCAAGTGCAACAAAGGTTTGAAGGTGGGGATAATAGCCTTTATAGAACCAGTTATTTTGGGGATGCAAGGCTTCAGAGAAAATGCCTGAGCTGTTTCAGTATACTCTTGTGTGAGGAATGAGGGTCAAATTCAAAGACTATTGAAGGCAATGGAAAAGTTCATGCATGACGAGTTGGATTTTTTAAACATTTGACCTTTTAATATCAATTATATTTATTCAGGCTCAGTTGTCAGTGGACCTGAAGATGTTGGTTCAGTTGCTCAGGTTCATGGATACAGAACACCCTGCAATTGTCTGCTGAAATCAGCTTTTTGGTTATCTTTTTGTTGGATGGGTTTGCTGTGGTGACCCTGTTGGGTAGGAGACATGGACCACCATGGAGATCTGCTGCCCACAACTCCAGGCAGCTGAATCTCCCTGCCTTTCTCTCTGCAGAAGCATTATTTTGACCTTGACTTCCTCTGCCTATTTTTCCTGAAATTTGTATTAACTTACTTATCCTTGAGGTTTTGACTCATCTTTCAAACTTAACGGAAGTTGGGCAACGGGTACCAGATTTTACTGTGGATGTCTGCATAGACAGACAGCATAGTTGCATAAAATTACTTTTTATGAAGAATAAAGCTGAAAATGTGTTTTAAGTGAGGTTTGACCCTACTATATTTTCTTATTTTATTACTGTTAATTCCAGTTCTCCTTTGGGAATTGCCCTTATCAGTTAACTTTAACTGCCAAACCATCCAACAATGAAAAATAATCTTTTGAACAGGATCTAGAATAGTAACAGCTGTTGATGTGAGGTTTTATTTTCACTTTTCTAAGGGAGAATAGCATCTTTTCTAATGGAAAACTATTGTAGAAATCTTTTTCAACAATGTGATCTAAAATTTTCACATCTGGTCCTTTTAATCTTCCCATCACATTTTAAATAATATTTCTCTGTATTCATTATTGAAATTTCAATTGCATTGTGTGCCTATGACGGTATGCAGTTGGCTGTGTAAAAATATATTAGTTGAAATCAGCAGAATAAAATAATAGTGTCCGCATGCTGGAATAATGCAACGTTTTTACTCTGCAGCCTGTTTCATTAGCAAATCAGTGCTGCTCCAGGAAATCAATGCAGTAAGACTTTATAAATGGTTCCTAATATTGCATTGTAAGAGAAAGAAGTACAGAAATAGAAATGGCCAGGTTTTTGTTTTATTAGGCTAGTTCTTTTTAGCTGAAATCTCATTGGTGTTATGGCATTCACAAAGGCATGATTTATATAAGACTTGAGGGTCTAATAACACCATTATAGAAGAAATGGTGAGAAATAAACCTTTTAAAAAATACAATAAATTTCACAAAGCTTTACTAAGACAGAATGCTGAAATTATTAGCTGAATTAATAATTAAAATTGCAATTGGGATAAATAACCTGCTTAGTAATGTGATTCTAAAATTGCTCAAATACTGACTTTGTACTTCTCTAGAGTGTTTACTCCTTTTTTTTTCTTTTTCAACTCAGTACAATATGATTAATTGACATTTAATTAGGAAAGTAAGATAAGATGACCTGGGGGAAGCATAGAAAAGCCAGTTACTTCTAACATTCCTGACATTCTCTGTAACATCCAACTATGAAAAACCCTTAACTTTTGCAACAGAAAACAATTAAATTTTACTAGGACAGAGTTATTTTATTTTCCAAGTTAATTGCAGGATCAGTGACCATGTGTGTACTTGAAGGAATTCAAATTGTTATTTATCTTTTCAAAAACACATTTAGCTGTGGTAATAATGTGATTACTAGCCACAGGAAGTGCATTTATTGACATCTAAATCAATAAATCTTAATAATGACTGAAAAGTAATGTCTACTTTCAACATTTTAATATACTAGAGTTCTTATTAAAAAAGAGGATATCCTAGCCTATTTTTAGCTAAAAAAACTGCATCCATCTTTATAAGTGTCAATGTTTTTTTTTCACTGACTATTAGCACTATGGTTAAATACATGTTTTCTATCCATTGTTAAATTAAAAATCATAGGCTCCTCAAATTCCTAGTGAAACTGTTTATTCAGGGAAATCACACTTTTGTGACAAACTGGGTGATCAGATTAGCTGCATAGAACAATTTATTTCTGCAACCCATTTTCTAATAGAAGTATTAGAGGATGCCTTCAACTTTGCTGAAATCTATATATAAAAATAAAAAACAGACTTTGAAGGCAAGGTTATCTGATACAGGTAGAGGCAATAATTATGAGTCTATAAGGACAGAGAAAGGCAAAAAGCTATTTTAAAGGGATAATGACTGAGCGGAGGGAAGCTGAAAGGCTCAGTGCAGAAAAAGCAGGGATGGTGGCATGTGCAGCACTATAATAAGAATTACAGTACTGCACTTGAAATGTCAGTGCATACATAGTGTTTTCTAGCAAATAATAGCCATAAAACTTCAGAAATGCTGCAGTGCAATAGATGAATCTGTGCAGGGAAACACGATCGTCTGGACCATAATGCAAAGTACAAAGTGAGACTACAAGAAAATAGTGCTTGCTCATTGTTTATATCTTTAAAGAACAGGCCAAATATTAGTTAAGTAATTTCTGGGTTTTTTTTCTTTTCTTTTTTCCTGAAGATTTATGATTCCAGTTCTCTAGATGCAGGAAGTTTTTAAGGCCCCAGATAAGCACCGCACACAAGCTCCTGCTTGCCTTTGATAACTTCTCATGAGCCTGACTGTGCTGACGCTGGGGCGATTGCCCAAGTTTCCACAGCTGGGAAGCAGAGCAGTGTTAACACTTGCCAGGTCAGCTGCCTTAAATGCCCACTGGCAGCTCCATCAGCCCAGCGAAGCCCAAGCATTTTGCACCATGCAGAGGATGAGGTCAAGGAATATCCAGCTGTCAGTTATAAGGTCAGACTATGAGACTATACTTCCAGTGGATAACAAGGAAGAATAAACAATATCAAAAATTAGAAGAGTGTAAGAAGAGAGGAACTATTTTGAACACAGAAATAACCTAACAGAGTGTAAAAGTTCTTCATCAACTTTTTTTATTTCACCACTTGACCAGCTACCACTTTGTTTTGGAGATACATGTAAGTGCATGAAATAGTTTGCTAGGACTCCTGTGCTCATCACTATCTTCTTGTTGGGGATTTTATCAAATGCTTTTCAAAGGAACAAATAAATCATGAGAGGTTGCCCTTCATTTATGCCCACATTAGCTCAAAGCATTCTAATAAACTGGGAAGAGGGAATGCACAGTCACGCCATCACACAGTTTTGTCTCTAGCTGAGGATGTTCTTGTTAAATAATACAGTGATGAGGCAACAATTTCAGCAAGTAGATGGAGAAATAAATAAGTATTTCATGTCTCTCACCCTAATTACCTATTCATCAAATCTAACTGATCCCGCAGAAATGCTACCTGGCTTGCAATATCCTGGATGAAGGACTTATCTCCAGTCTTCAGACATACTGATGTAGTGACAGACTAAATATTTTTGTTAATATTCGTGCTATTTTGTTCTTAATTTGCTGCAGGGCACTTAGATGAAATTTCTGACCCCTGTGACTGTGGTAATTTAAATTATCCCTTCTGTTTCAGTGTCTTTTCCAACAGCTCTCTGTCTCTGACTATGCCTTATCTTTGCTGCCTGCAAACAGTAGCTCTGAGGCATGTATCTCCCCTAGCTGTTCTGCAGTCATGAGAGATTCAATAAGCCATTTACCTTGCTGGTAGTGGGCAGACTGTTTTACAGATTCCCCATCCCCAAGATGGATAAAGAGCTCAGCATTGTAGGCTTTGTAGCCTTCTTTGCACTCATCCTATCTTTTATATCTGCCTTGGTGCAGTGACTCAAATGGACAGCATACTAAATATTTGCTTAGTATCTCTTACTCTGAAGCCCTTCAACCCCCAAGCCCCAGGCAGAAATACAATCTACTCCTCATGTATGTAATGAAACTTAAGTGTCAATAACGTTCTTTCAGAATATTCAGAGCTTGCTTTGTATGTTTGATAGGATTCTTTCTATTGCTGCAATTAATTTTTCTGCATCTGATCAAAGATCACATTTGTTATCTTCCTGAGTGGAAAAGGTCTATTAACATGTAAATTAGCAGTTCTTAGTTTTTTGCAGGAGAACTTTTCAACATTTTAATGATAATTTCAAAATAGTGGTCTCCTTTACCACTAAAAAGTGTAAGTTTTGCTTATGTTTCAGTGTAGAAGGCCAACTTAAAAATCAGGTGGAGTAAGAGCAGGAAAGATTAATAATGGAAGGCCTGGTTTACCATTCGTGGCTGTTATCAGTGGAGGCAGGCAGAAATGCATGAAAAGTGTTAGAAATGAATGAATATAGGTAGCGAAATCTTGAGCTCTGTACAAAAAGAGTAATGTGTGTCTTAGTGAGCAGTCAGAATGATTGAAGAAGACAGTCACCTGTGAGGTGAGGAAGTTGCTGCTGTGTGATTTGCAAACTGGATTTGCATGTGCAGTTGTATCTGTGGTGAGATTCTTGGGCCTCCCTAGGCTGCTGGTAGGAGGTATATGGCCTTCAGACACAAAGAGGGGAAAACATCCACATTAGACACCTCCAGGGTGTTTGTTATTACTAGGGCTATAAGTCAGTGTAGCTTTATGGAAGTTAGTGGAGTTGAGCATATACTAGTCAGCCCCTTGGCTTTTGAAGGGGACATTTTCATGAGCTATGAAAGGATGCTTTATGGAGGAAAAGATGTCCTTTCCTTTGGCTACTGTCAATGTAATGGAAACTTTCAGGTTTACTGTGCTGGAAAGAAGATCAAAATTCAGACATCATTGCTCACCCTGGATGACTGTTCCCTGCAAAGCTTTATGATTTCTGAAAGAATCTATTTGACCCTACTGCCATATGATTTCTAACAAACACCCTCACCAATGGAGTGGTGTTTGCATTGCTATTACCTCCTCCAGTTAAAAACTGGGGCAAAATATGGAAGCACTGTCTGGCAGAAACCACATCATCGAAGTACAAGCCTGAGCATTGATGTATCCTCCACAAGAGGTCCAAAGGAAGAGGAGGCAAGGTTGCTCCTGAGTGAGGAGCGAGTTCTGATGAGGTTGGGCCCAGCTTGCTTTTGCCAGCTCTTTCACCACAGCCTGACCATGGGCCCACAGCAGAGGTGCCTCCTGGCCCAGGCCAGGTCCTTGCTCCCAGCAGCGACAGTCGGAGGTGCCGGCTGGAAGACAAGCTATGAGCTAGCTCTGTTGTCACCTGCTTGGCAGGGGAAGGCAGAGTTTGAGAGAAATTTCAGATAAGCTGTTTCTTGTAATGCACAAAGGAATTTGTGAAAGGCACCCTTTTCTTTTGACCACTTCCTTAAAGCACTCTTTTGTAAGTATTTTAACAGGTATTTTTCTCCTTCTGTGCTAGGAGCCCCACTGGTATGGTCAGGGCTTAATGTTTTCTCTGAGTCTTCTCTGGGGCTTGGATATCTCTACATGTTGAAGAACCCGTGGCAGCAACACTGCTGGGGTGAAATCAAATCAAGTACCACCATTCTCCCAGTCTAAAATAACAAGATTAGACTGCTGTGTCTGGTGTACCAGGAAGGTATATATTCAGCAGGTCTTGATATTCGGCTTATTTCATTTGAGAGCTATGACTAGCAGTGCATGTCAGGACCCAAAGCAGCCTCGTTAAAAAGAGTATTGTACAGTCTTTGTGATAGGAATGTATCCTAATACAATTCAGAATTGTCTCAGAGCAATGCGGATGCCCTGTGGCTCCCTACTATATAGTTCTAGGGAGGGAATAGCCCAGTGTTAGGTGAATCTCATCTAAAAGTTATTCTAACCTATGTTATTCTGTACACTTTGACTTCTGGAGTCTCACTTTTGGAATTTTCCCCAGCCACTATTTCCTCTCTGTTTGATTTCATCTCCAGAGCATTTCTGACTTTCAGTCCTTCCTCAAGATTTGTTTTCCCAAGAGTAGAAATGGTGTGCTCCCGTGGTGCTCCTTGAGAACATTTGTTTTCTTTATGAGAGATGAAGAATCATAAAGCATTTGTTTTCTCCTGTCAGGTTGTGGCAAATTCCCTGGAGCCTCAGCATTCAAGCACATGCTCCCTGTGCACTGCATGCTGCACAGTTATCATTGTGGTTACTGAAAGGCTATTCCAACTTTCCTGCCCCCTGTGATACCAGCTTGCCATACGGCCCCAGGAGCTGCGACGGGACACAGTCTGCTACTCTTTGGATACTCTGGAGAATATGACAAGTAGCTGCAGAAATTCAGAAGGTTCATTGTGTCCTGGGATGAAAAATGCTTGCTTTTTACTCAGTTGCCATAAAAAGAATCTTGAGCAGGAAGAATGTAACTGCAAGCATGTTTACAATATATAACATACAACATTTATAAAGACCAAAAAAAAGAAGGAAAACACGCTCAAGACGTCATGATGATACAGATAAACCAGTCATGTGTCTTAGTGTTGCCAAAAGGTTTCGTGTGACCCAGTGGTGAGTCAGTCGATGCACCTGCTCGCAAAAGAAAGGTTGAGGACTGGAGAGATTGAGGGGCTCAAAAGAAAGGTTGAGGACTGGAGAGATTGAAGTGCCCAGATTTCATCCACTTAAGCCAGCGAGAGTTGTGTTTTCATGTGCCTATGTCAATGCAAAACCTATCTGTCATTTTTGAGTTTGTACATGTAACATAGTTTAAAAAAAAGGCAAAAATGTGTAGTTCATCACTAGCTTTTCCCTGACTGTATGAAAATCATTAGCTTTTCTGGAAGGACTATAGGTCTCATGATTGAACCTCAGGTTCTTTCTTTTGAGAATTCAGTAACAGAGAAATGGTGAACAGTGCGATTCACTTTGGAGATTCTGACATTAAAGTGAATTAAAGAAGCTTATAGTATTGGTTTGGTTAAATATGGTAATCTCTGAAGTCTGTGTATCAGAGACTGAATGTTGATGCCAAAATGTCCAGGACTATTTCCTGCTGCCACAAAATTGATCAAATTGGCTTAAAAATCATAATATTTCAAAACAATATTATGCTCAAAAACAAAATTATGTTTCAAAACAGATTTTTTTTTCTGTCATCTGGATCTCAAAACCTTTAGGTTCTTCTTCACAAACTTTACATTGAAATCATAAAAGCTGGGGTTGTATTTAAAGTTAGTTATGAAAAACTTCAAAAGTTGGGATTCTTTCATAATCCCTTGAGTCAAAGGATTTTAAAAACATCAAACAGAGCTAGACTCCTCTAATAAATCCTAAAAGTTGGCATACTAAATTCATATATATGCACATGTATTTGCATATAGGCATATAATAAAAAGATCTATTCCTTTCCTAAAATATTTTACAGTTCTTAAGAGCTTTAATTCCTGCAGGCCACATATGTAATCTCTCGCATAAGCAGTCCATGAATATTTGAAACAAGGCCCTTTGATTAGCTCTTGATCTTTTTGCTTATTTTCCTCAGGGTTCACTTGTTTTTTTGTCGTTGTTTTGTCTGACATTGCTCCTGTCTAACCATGAAAATAAGAGCTGTAATATTAGTTAATTCTGATGCGACTCTGGAGCTGAATGAGACTTCATGGAAGAGTAGATCTACAACTGCATCGTTGCCTGGAGAAAAAAAAAAGATAGGAAAAATTATTTCCCTTGTGGTTTCTCCTTGAACCTGTTTGGGCCTGTCAGGACAATTTTGTTTAGTTATTAATTCAGATGCAATGCCATATCATTAGCTTTAAGCTATGTCAGGAAAGTAGGTAAACTAACTTTTGCACACTGTGCAGTCAGCTCAATCCTTGGTGAGAATGGAGACGAGAAATTCTTGGTCAAAGACCTATTTAAAACTTAGTTCTACTAGAAAATTCAAATTTTAAAGTTCTGAGACCAAAAGGTGAAATATTACAAATGCATTGAGAAGGCAGAAGGGAATACACTAAGTCTCAGGAGAAATGATAGCTGCACTTGATATTTTTCCTTGTGACAGTGTTTGCTAATAACACTATTTTTACAGCTGAGGAGACATCTATATTCTCAGATTCTCACATTTCTTCAGCTCATATGTAGTTTTTCCATAATCTACATGCATGCTGCATAGGATAGTCAGTTACTACTTTCTAGCAGGGTTTAATTCTCCGTGAAAGTGTTGGCTGAAACTTGCAGTTAGGGACATGTTAACAATGAAATGAATATAAAAAACAGCTTTACCTTCCTTATCAACCTCCAGAAAACAGGAATGTTCCTGTGAAATAAAAGGCTCAGCTTTGAATGCAAGCTCTTTCGCCGAGAATTTGAATAGTGGTATGAAAAAAAGATCTTCAGTGAAGTCTAGTTACTTAAACTGAGCTGGAAAGTAGAATGTCATCTATGGTTTGGCACTAAGCTTATTTGATTAACAACTCTTTTTTTCCTTTTCAGTATGTTGACATAAAAAAAATATCATATTTGTTGTGATATAGGCATTTGTCAGTGTATGATCTTGGGTCAGGTTTTCAGTCATGGCAAAGCACCATGAAAAGCTAACTTCACTAACAACAGTGATTTAGGAGAGCTTTTCCAAGGTACAAATGGCACTTGGGGATGAGGTGTCACACAGATGAGCTCTCAGTGGTCTGCCATGAGAGACACCAGCAGGCAGTGTCCTTAGACGGGAATGTATGTTCCCTTCTGGGCCACCTGCATTAAGATCCAGCATTGTGGCTAAGACGTACAGAACTGGAGTGTCTGGGTGTGCAACGACAATATTTCAGCCTGCCTAGACCCTGCTACGGGAGGGGAGGGGTTAAGAACCAAAGCATCACCAAAGTCAGTGCATGAGAGTTTCTCTCTTACATGAGGATCCAAGTGTTTGGCAAACCAGGCTCATGACTACCAGCGTAGCTGGAGCAGTACAGCCAGCCTGAGCCAACCTCTGATGAAAAGGCTGGTGACTCAGACTAGTGCTGTTAATCCACAGCTAAAAATCATTTCTGGACCCAGATTTGTTGCTGTGGTTATCAGTACACATTTGTTCCAGAATACAAAGTTGATGTTTTGGTGCAACTTTTTGGATCCATATAGCTGTCCCACTGTCTGCTAAACATTCCAGTATTCATAGAATAATAAATACAAATAAGTACAAATAGGATCTTGCCTGCTGATTTTTTTTTTTTTATGTTTGATCCCATTTCTCTAGGTAAATATAAAGACTGAATGTAGACAGCATAGCAAAGCCATACACAAGAAAATTAAACAAAATCTTTGTTCTAGCTGGCAGTTATGCAACCAAAGATGGCTGCTGGGGATGAATGAAGCACAAGAGTGCTCAGCTAGAGTTTCATCCTTCGGCTTGGTGATAGGAGAGAGCAATTTGATACCTTCTGCTGGCCTGCCAGTAATTTGTCAAGCATGCTACAGACCTGCACTGCTGTCTTTGTTTAAGAGGAGATGTCCTACTTTTGCGATTAAAATGGACTCCCGATTTGCAATTCTGACTGACGTTAATTGCCCCGGCAGCATTCCACACCGGGCTGCAGCTCCACAGTGGGCATGCATTACCGCTGGTGATTTAATTTGTGTGTCCATTTGTTACACAAGTAAGGATGCTTTCAGGCGTTACTGTTAGTGGTATTTTTGCCTCCAATACATATTGGAGGGCACATTCACAAGATATACGTGCATGAATAAAACATGAGAGAGCCAATTCCTCTGTCTACTGAAACAAAGAAAACAAACATTGCCTTTGGGACACTGTACACAGACAGAGATGCAATCAGGCTTGCGCAGAAACGGCTTAGGCGAGAAGGGGAGCAGAGCTGCACGAGAAAAGTGTCTCATTTCACAAGAACTGTCAGAATTCTCATGGAAAGTGTTCTTGATCACCAGCTAATTGGAATAACTGCTAAGTAGCTCAGAATAGGAGTTTATAATTAGCATCATAATGATACTCACTCATGAGCCTTCCCTTTCTTCCTCTGATTCTTGTGCTCAAATGAAGAAATACCTGCAGTAGTCAAAGCTATATGTATTTTTAATAGATGGGGATTTTTGAAGGGAATTTGAAGGAAATTTTGAGAAGAATTTCACTTCTCTTCACTTTTACAGGTGGGTAGATAGGGATAGGTGGGCATTCGATTCCCGTAGGCTCTTTGGAGCGACATGGCTATGGCTTCCGAGTATCAGAGAGCATCAGAACACCTTATTTACTTTAAAGTAGATAAGTAGGTAGATACAAATTTGATAGGTTCCCAGTTTCCCTTACCACACTTCAAATGGAAGTGTTCCCTTTCAAGCTGATTTGGGGTTTCTATGATTTCCGAGTTTCCTGTTGTTGTTGTTTGCTTTGGGTTTTGTTTGCTCGTTTTTTTTTTTTTTTTCACCTCAAAGGATATTCTGATGTGGTTTTGCATTAAATGTTACAAGGACACTTTAAAATTACTTTTTTCAACAGTCTCATTTCTTGCTGTCAAGCCAGCAGATGTCATCCCAAACAGACTATCCAAGCGTCTAGAATGAATTTAACCCATTATCACGTTGATATTATTCTGATGTATTTCCCTTAGCTACTCTGAACTATCTAGCCTGCTATACTAGATATCCAGTAGTTTCTAAATTCAGTGGTGGTCTTGCATAAGAAAGCTCTTTGATTGCATCTTCTAACTGCACCTGATTCTGAGGAAGGCAACCATTTTGAAGCCTAGATTTTGGACTGAAGCTTCAAAGGCAATAAAATAGCCAATGTGTTAATGACTGGCTAAGTTTCCCACTCAAGTGCCTAAAGTAATGAGTCATTAACCCAACCATGTAATTAACTTGGACAAGGGATACATTGCATTTAAACTGATTATAGAGAAAAAGCAACCAACATATGCCAAGTAATAAAAGAATTTCAAGGATCTAAGCAAGGACACAATACAAAATAAAACAGAATGCAGTACATTTTACCCTGAAGGATACCTAAGTGCTTTGCAAGTGATATACAGGCAACACTGATGAAATAAATCTACTTTGAGGTGAGATGCAATATTCACCTAGCAAGGAACATATGACATACAGTATGGGGAAAAGACAGAAATAATTATTTTAATCCCAGGATGCAGGGAAAGATCCACATTATAGAAAGATCCCTTGGATCTTAGAGTAGATGGAACTTCAGATTTTATGTATCTTTTGGAACATCCCAGTTAGAGTTAATTATTATAATACCCTATATGAAGGGACAGGAGTAGTACTATTAGAGAGCAATACAGTCAGTCAAGGTATATTATGCGGCGATACTGTTAGTTGCTGTGGACAGGACAAATACTTTCTGCACTGCACTGAATCCCACTGAAATATTTCCTCTAGTACAATATATTTACCTTTGTCAAAATGTTTTTTTTATTATTTCCAAGTATACAGGGATATCTTTGGTCTGAAGGGAGGCTTACAGTTACACACCTGCTGCAAGAAGGAGACAGCATGTCAACCTCTCTTTATCTGGTTGATATAAAGAAATTTCCTTTCTTATTCTTCCTGCCTTTGTGGACTGAATTGAGATTTCCTACTTTTCTATCATTTCTCACTGGAAGTCTCATGTTGCAGAAAACCATGAACTTCAGAGGACTGTACTGCAGGGAAGACCATCCCTTCCTTCTTGCAGTTGTCTTTGTGGGTGAGAGCCAGCTTGGATGGTCTCAGTCCAGGTCCCGCACCTCTGAAGGAACTATGAGCTACTTCAGTGACGTTAGGCACTTTTGACCCTTCAAGTACAGGAATGCAAGCTGGCCACAAGCACATCAATACTAGCACAAGCATATCTGGGTGTAGTTCACTCTCTCATGGTACTCTGTCTCCTCTGAGTCCCCCAGAAATGCCTGTTCCTTTCTCCCTGGGCAGCTGCACAGGCCTTTGGGTAAAATGTGGAAAAAAAGGCAGTTAATTCTATCATCCTTGGCATTGCTGTACTGTGCAGTCCCTTCTGGACTGGGGCAATCTAAATAACTTGGCCAATGCGTCACAACAGTGACCTTCCAGCAAGGTGAGGAACACAGCCACCATCTGATTTCTGCGGCTCTACTGAGGATTTTTTTTTAAGAGCATCAGGAAGATAAAATGCCACAATGAAGTACAATTTCCTTATTCCTGTTTCTAAAACTCACTGTACTACAGTTCTTTCCAGTGGTAGGATAACAACTGGCTTGATTTGCCTTTTTTGGATGTGCTATCAGCCTTTTGCTTCATAGTTTAGCCACTTTGAAACTGAATTATTGTCTCATTAAAGTGTAAGTATTAACACTTTAGGGACGTACTGAAAGTGGCCTTTATCAAAATGATCCCATTAGCTAACTGCAACATTCTTTCTAGTACCTCCAAAATGAACTAAAATAAAATGAAACACGAAGGGACCTAAGAGAAGTCAAAAAGGATTTTTCTGCACTTGTGTTCTGTGGCCATCTAAAACCCCACTTTAAGCCTAGGACTCTGGGGCTGATGGTTAAGGCCACCTTGATTTACCATTGTACCCTAGCATCTGTGTAAAGAACAAATTTGGTTGAGGGGGACAGTTGATGGAACAGAATCTCCCTAAAAGGCAAATATCTACCATAGGAATACATATGTTTTTTTGCACTCTATCCATTTAAAATTGTAGTTTTCTAACCAAAACATCTTATAGAACCTCTCAAGGATTGGCTCACACTGGAGGAAGATACAAGGAGTGAAATACAGGTCAAAACAAAAACAAAACTACCATTTGTTTCAGCAGGGCCAACTTTTTTCCTTGGGATTAAGCAGGCAGGTGAAGTGATGTCTTTTAGAAGTGCTGCCTCCAAATCCTAACCAACATATTACCTTTCTCTGCCAGTGCATACCTGTTGGCATTTACTTTTTAACTCAAGGTCAGAACAAAAGCTCCTGGTAATCCTTCCATCAGCATCCAAGGCTTTAGACTTGCACCCACAGATAAAATTGTAGCATACCAAGGAAACCAATAACTTTGGCTGCTTGGAGCTAGGGAGCAGAACTGAGGTCAAATAGTAAAGTCAAAGCCATTGGGTACTGTTTTGATACCATCTATTATAGCTATTATAAAAACAGCTTTATTTTATGTTGTTACTAAAATGAGTGTTGAAAAGTCAAAAAAAAATCCACAAAGCATGTCTGTTAAAATTATAGGCTGATTCCCAGAAAAATCCTGGAAAGTCTTTGCAATTACAGTAGATGGACCTCTGCCAAAGAGTAAAGATATTTCTACTTGCAACAGGTAGATAATGAGAGGACTATTGATAATTTTTATAGTCCTGCACTGTGTTTATGTCTTCAAAGCAACATTCAAAGATAGCCTAGCTTCTGTATCCTAAGAATTAACAGTTGCTGCAAAACTTGATGCAATGATACCTCTAATATGTATATTATATTGTGCATATTACAGCATAATATGCCATACATTCTATTGCTTATATTATACCAGCCTGATTGCCACAGAAGAAAACACACAGCATAATTTACAGCTATTGGCATATTCTGATTTGGATGTACCAAGACAGTGGGGAAAAACTTATTTAGGAGATAAAAATTAATTCAGCTGTTGCTAGTCTTACGTGCTGATCATCAGTGCACCAGCCTGCCACTAGATGCCCTTTTCTCTGTCCAAGAAGAATTTTCTGCAGCCTCCATGCTGAAATATGAGCTTCCTTTTCTAAAGCCTGCATTGTACTGAAACTGTGAGGTTATGACAAAAGATGAGGAAAAAAAAAAAAAAAGCTCAGTCTGAGGATAAAGGAGCTCAAAGGGAGAAGTGTTTTATTTTACTTCTAGAATTGCAATGACTCAAAGAGTTCTGACACAAGTAGACACAATCTCTGCAAAATTGCACAAGGTGGAATTTCAGAAACTGAGACTGTTTTTGGAAAATGACTCCCAACAGCACACAGTCTGATAAGCAGAAGGCTAACAAGCTAACATGGGAGCAAAATCATAGGGGTATTTGTTTTAGAGAGGTGTTATATCATGTATTTCAAGGAGGTAAAAAATTCTGAACAAAATGGAAATACACAGAGCTGATCCAGGTAATCATATTCATCCCAGGAATTCCATAAGTACATTCCTTCAGTCAAACTAGTTTTACAATTATCACTGTTGCAATAGTCTGGGAATAGATAAGCCTCAGTAATATTCATCATCCAGAAATTCTCACATCTCCACATACAGCAGAAATACAAGAAATATTTCAGAGTTATCAAACATAATAGATTTAAAGGCATATAATCTTACTTCAGGCCATAGAAGCAAACTGAGGAATGTTTTTCCTATACATAACAGTACAAAACAAAGAACTCTGCGACGTTGGAAACCATAAAGAAAGTGTAAAAAATCAAAAAAAGCAGCATTTGAGGATTACTCAAATGTAACAGGTTAATAAATAATTTTACATAACCACTTTCTTTTCATGAATGGAGATAAATAAGTGTTAATTGCACAAGTATGGGGTTATTTACTAATTAAAACAATTCCTTCATTGTGGGGAAAAAACTGAAGTGCCTTTACCTCTCTTGTGCCTATACCCATTCATACTAGGTACCTTCTCAAATCTTGCCCTCATCTCTCGTTTCACACCAAACTCATTCCAGCTGTCTTCCCCTGAAAGCCTAGCAGTGTGCTAGCCTGCAGTACACACATTTCCTTTCCTCCCATATCTCAGAGACTAGACAAATTGTTGTTTTTACCTCCCAAAGAGGCAGGTAGACTTCCAGCCTAATAGCCTCTATTTTTCTGATGTAGCAGCAAGCTGGAGGTCATGTTGCCTTGCTGAGTTTGACAACCAGATGGAAAGATTTTTCTTTACTCCAGCTTGCAAATAAAAATAAATAAATAAATAAACCCAAACAAAAACCCAAACAAAAACAAAACAAATAAAAAATTCAGCATATTTCAAAGCTGAACAAGAAGACCATGGACAGACTCTGTATAGGTTGGGAGAGCAGCTACCTCCTTTCTCCATGTTTTAGGCTACTGGAGGCACATTGGCCCACAGTTATTCCCCTTCTTTAGCAGTTTCAAGTCTTTCTCTCCCTGAATATGTGTTATATATTTGAAATTGAAATTCAATTGAAATTCAGCTGAATTCAAGAAGTTCCATCAATTGAAATTCAAGGAACAGTAGTTGCTTTGGATGGTGAAGGGAATGAGCCCTGGGAAAATGGGCTTGTAAGGGGCCTCTCTCTCTCCCATCTGGATGACATCAGCTACCGATGATTTCCCATCTCCTGGGAAAATGGGCTTGTAAGGGGCCTGTGTTGTATGTAGCTGGAGCTGAGAGCCAGGATCTTCTCTCTTTCTCTCTCTCCCATCTGGATGACATGAGCTACCGATGATTCGGATAAAGACATGCTTATCTATTCAGCATTCATGAAAGATGAAAGGACACCCAAAAATGGCACAGCAGTGGTAAGTTGTTAAGGGCTGATGTATTTCCTTGAATCTGCTCTCTACCAAATGGGTAGGTGTGGACTAACGGAGAAAGCAGGAGGTGGATTTTTGATGCAAAAGTTGTTGTGTGAGCCGATATCCAGGGAAGTACAGATCGGGAAGTCTAGAAGTAAATTTGTGAAAGATGAGACAGAGCATTCTCACTCGACTGGAGAAACATCTTATGGAAGTACATGCAAAATTGTATTTTGTCCAACTTTAACCTGCACTGAGTACTTTTTGTTTTCCAGAAAAGTTCTTTCTGCTGTAAGAAAGACAAACCAAGTATTGGCACCCTCCTGTTCCACCGAAAACATTATCACCAACTTAAAAAATGCCCCACAGTATTCGGTGAGAATTATAAAATACAGGATATCTATATGAGAATGAAAATCTGAAAAATCAACTCCCAAAAATTTAGACCTAAAAGATACCATAAAAGTGTAAAGACTCAGAAATTTTATTGTTGCTATTGATTTGACATAGAAGGCACTAGGATACCGTGGTATTAGGTGGCAAAGTGACAAATGGAGATGGAAAAAATACTGTCATTCCAGGGTTAAAAAATGACAGTAGCAAATTATTGTTTATAATCAATTTGCATGAAGCACTTTTGACAAAAATCATCCCTGGACTATGGGTATCTCACATAAAAACAAAGCAAAAAATTGGGAATGAGAAACCAGTAATCACATTGATGGCTTTATGTTTTAGAGTGAGTTTGACTCTCTGCCATATCCCCATCAGAAGAGAAACACGGATTACTACTTCAAAGACATACATGGTTATTGAGAGCTCAGCAAGGTCAATCTTGCAAGCAATAACATTTCTCACCAAAAAGTGTAACACTTCTGGAAGGTTTGGGTGTATAGGAAGCAATGATTGACTTCGCTGAGTGTAACCAAAATACACTAACAGTGAAAAGTGGCTAAATATATTGTCTATTGTGTAAGGTAAGGACCATAACTTCTAAAAACAAACAAGTTTCATACTGGTTTTCAAAAGATTGTGTTAACCTACAGTTTTAGCCTATATTACACTAGAATTAAGGGAGATAGTCCAATGGACACTAAAAATCAGGAGGTTTCCATTGATCCCTATATGAAATGTGGTTTGGAGGCTGGTGGAGAATATGGGATTCAGCACAGAGCAAAATGCAGCCATTACTATACGGATTAGCTGTTAAGCTGTCAGTTCTAGCCAAAGACTGGTGGGATTTGTGAGCTGGGTGGTAGCACACAGGAACAAATTAAATTCTGTTAAGCAGAGGTAGCTTCAAGTACAGCTTTCAAATTTTTAATCCTCCCAAACTACATTACTATGGCTTTCTGGTAACAAGAGTAAAGGAAATGGTCTTGCTGCCTTTTTCTAAAAAAAAAAAAAAAAAAAGAAATATCTTACTCTTTCTTGAAAAACAAAATCATCAGTTTAGTTTAAAAACTCATTATTTTGTTTCCATTCTTACTAGGAAAGTAGAGGTGTGGAAGAAGAGGAGGAACAAAACAGCTGACTCGTTCATTGGAAGATACTGTGAGCTACACTAAATAGAGAGCGAGAGAAGGATTATGTTCCCTGTCTGGAGAGGCAGATAGGGCCGAGGCTAGTGCAGAGGGAGACATCAGCTGTTGTTAATGGTGCCAGGGCCAGCTGACATGTTGTTATATTCCTGTATTGCTAGCATATTATGATTTCTTAGTTGGAATGCTAAAAAAGTACTTAGTCTTTTATAGAACAATGAACAGATAATTAGAGAAACCAGAAACACTAGCAATTAGAAAAGCTTGTTTTAAAAAGAGCCCAACAGCACTTCTGTCAACCAGCTGGCAACCTCTGGAAATTGCTAAATGGTGCCTCTCCAATGCTAGTCGCTAAAATCTAGCAACAGCCTGTTTTGTTTCCTTCAACCCCTTTGCCTGACTGACAGTGAAGAATCAAATAAGCTTTGATTAGACCAAAGGGTGCTACTGTTTTTTGCTGTAAATCCATGTCTTGCTAGCAGACACAGAAAACATTCTTGCTGGCTTTCTGTTTCCTTAAGTACCTCTTGAAATCACTTTTTTCTCACTACATTGTATATATTTGCTTTTAAGGCAATCTAAACATCTGAAAAATGTAATAGTAGGGTGCAAATCACACACAAAAGGAAAGATGCACCAAGTTCCTTACATTCAAATGCTAAAGCGTAATTTCTGGGATATAGCTTGGAAGGGGTACTCCTCTACCCTGAGCTCACATGCAACCTACATTTTTTCTAGATTCTCTTTTTGACTGGAGTCAAAAGACCAATTTTTAGAAGGGATGTCTCTGACAAGAACCTTTACCTTGCATATGTGTGTATTTAATTGGACATGTGCTTTAAACAGACATAGAACATTACATCTGATTGGAAAAAAGAATCAAACTGAATGGAAACATGTTCTGAGGTTTTTTTTTTCTTTGCATATTACCTCCTCCCCCCGCAGAAAGTCCTTATTAGCATTCTTAGGAAAATGAAAAGCAGCATAAGTTTCTCTGTTAGGCATTTACTGTCTTTGTTGCATCATTTAACTTTTAAAAGAAGCTATGTACAGATTGTCAGCTTGTTTTTAATTCAAGTTGCTTCATCCATTGGTTTACTATATAATTGTCTCCAGCACAGGCATAGTAAATTTGACATAAGATCAGCTTCTGTTGGACCAGCTAAACCATAAGAAAAAAGTGTGGTGCTATTAAGTACTCCAGGGGATGCCTTTTGCATACATAGTTAGAAAAATTAAATCTCAGCAAGAAGAAGCTGAAACGACACATGGTTATAACCATCTTGTGAATGATTTATGTCCCCCTTTTCCACATTTTGACTTAGAACTTAGCAAACACAATGTATAAAAACAACATTAAATGGAATGAGTCACAGAACATTAAGGGAGGAACTTTCCCAATCCCGTATAAGGACTGATGTGCCTTTGAGCATTTCTTATTTATTTTGTAACAGTGTCTAGATGCCACTGCCCATTTTTTTCTGTGGACTCTGAAAGTCTAATGAAGAGACAGTCTCAGCTCCAAAAATCTTCATGGCTGAAATTTCAGATTAGGGACATCAGATACAAGAGAAAGGGAGCACATGAGGTAACGAAGACATTGTGTAGAATAATAAGATCTAGACTGTTACGGTACAAGGCAAAACAGATGCCTAATCATTTTCTATACCCTGTGACCTGAAGTTGAGGTCAAGGAATGGTGAATGAGGGAAGAAAGGCTATTGAGATGCAATTATCTTTGCACTAGTTTTAATTTGTACACTTTAATCTTCACAGACTTTCTATATAGGAAGTAAGTCCTCCATCACTGCAGTGCATGGCACAGCAACCGCGGGCAGACTCAGACTTACTGTTTGAGTTGCAGAACTGAATTAGAGGAAGAGTGTTTATATCAGGGAAAAGACTGCAGGTTGATTTACCTTTCCTCTCCCTTGAGTATCCTGTCCATGTGAAGTCGCTTTTGCAGTCTATGGTATGATGCATACAGGTTACTTGCAGAAAAACAGCAAGGACACTACTGAACAGAAACTTGGGTAGTTAGTAAGCTGGATAAAGCCATTTCAGGTAGGTTGGCTTCTTCAGCCAGAAGACATGATCAGGCAGTACTTTCCAGAAACCTGTCTTCATGAAGGGCTGGGTCTACATATAGCTGTGCTGTCCACATATACATGTCTGCTTGTTTCGGCTTCCAAAATATTGATTCTATTGCTCATTTTCAACCAAATTTGAGAGAGGGCTCATGTCCTCAAGATATAAAAAAATTCTGTATGAGTTTTGTAAATCTCAACAGTTGGGTAGACACAGTAGATCTTATTAATCCTTCTCTGGGAGAAAGGCAGCAACACAAGCTCAATTATATCATCACACAACAGAGATTCCGTATTAAAACAGTGGGTTTATGAATGCTCCATTGCAGGAAGCCTTTTGATGAGAGATGTTATTTTAAATCCCAGAATATACAACCACTCCATGAAAATTTATCTGGAACTAGCTTTTTTCAGGTTGCCTGCTTGTGGAACTATTCTTTTTTTTCTGCTGACCTGCTACTACTAGTAAAATGGGAAGTGATATGGTTTCAGAGAGCTCTAGGACAGCATAGAACAGTCTCCAAAGTTCTGAGAAGTCTTGAGCCAAATATATTAGCCATTCTGCAAAATAAACAGCTGCAATACAGCCAATGGGACACTGGATTGGTTGTGAACATGTGCCCTAATCAGGAAATGAAAAAGGATGACAAACGTGTTGGCCTATCGGGATATGGACAAAGAAGAGCTCAAAGAATAACTTGCAAATATTTTTTTTGAAATACATCAGCTGCAGGACATATGCCAGAAAATGCAGAGGAGTGATAGATAGCAAAAGCATGAAAGGAATGAATGTTTAATGACTTATGTTCAGTTTGAGTCCTTCCAGCAGCTGGGCTGAGACACTCAGTCCACCCATTAGGTGTCCCTCAGTTCCTGGTCTCCCCAGGTACCTCAACGCCAAACACACATGTGCATGCACAGGAGTGGGTCTCCAAGCTGACCCCAGAACTCCCAGTCCCTCCAGCAATCAGCTGAGACTTTCCTGTTTCCTCAGCTAACTAGCTCACCTGTGGTCTTGCCCTTAGGGACACTCCTGGCTCCCAGGTCAGGGATCAATTTGATGGCTAGCCTGCCTTGATACTGGCTAGCAATCACTGACTGACTTACACACTTTCATTTGCTTGAACCACAGACACACAGGCCCTTTCACACATGATCTGAATGCTCTTGCTGACGCTTAAACCTCCATGCAAGTAAACAGACCAGAGAAACCATCAACCAGGAAAACAGTTAGAAATGGAGTTTAACAAGAAGATTGTAGACTGTGCTGATTAGGTGCAGGGCACGGCCAGACAAGTGTACTGAACAGCAGCTTGCTTGCATGAAATCAGTTCTTTTTATCCCTTTATCTCACTATTAACTCATGCTTGCTTCTCTCCAAATCACTTATATCTCTCCCTTTCCCTGCCTTTCATTCCTAGCCTGAACATCCCATAATAAGTCTTAAGCCATCTCAAAATGCTCCTCTTCTGTGTGCCATAATGTGTCCCATGCCCTTAATCAGTAACCTTCTCAATCTGAAAGGTGCTCCAGAGATATATTCCCACTGATGTACTCCCTCTGATAGGTTTCACACCTGGCCCACACCTGGGTTGTTAGTCTCCTGGGACAATCCCAAAGGAGCTGGGCAGGGTGTCTACTCCTCTGAGCAGGCAGTGTGGGTTTTCCACTTGCTCTTGTATCTCTCAATCCTCTGTGCTTACACAGATGAGCCCTTTATGGGCTGATTTCCCTACCTGCCATTGGTGTCTCTGCCAATTTTTATCACATAATCTAACAATGTTTTGCATCTCTGTTTACCATGGAGAAGCTCAAGGCAGTTCCCATGCTGAAATCCTTCCTTATGGGGGATACACCAGAGGTTCTGTTTCAGATAAGAGCATTGGACAAGATCAGAAATTGAGCTGATGAAATGAGCAATCCCAAATCTCTTGAAACATGTGGAGTTTCTAGGTAATTTAAGGATAAAATTTTGATATGGAACTGTGTAAGTGTGGCTGTCTTGACATCTCAGAACTGTAGACTTTTTTTAAGACAGGAATGTGATTAGTAAGCCTGACACCTCTACCAGGCAACTTTGTCAGGCTAGAATAAAAAGAGTCAGTGGATAAATAAACAAACATGGTGTTATTGGGAAGGCTCAGCAGAGATTTGGCAAAGGGTATTCAGGCTTTACAAATCTTTTGGACAAAGTTTCGGAAGGAGCTGATGAGCATGTATGCCAAGAACAGTCTGCTGATGAGGCTGGCATGCACCAACAAAGGGAGTTAAACAAGTTTTTTTGCCAAAGGTTCTTAAAGAAGCCAAGTAGACATAGGATGGGAGGGAAGTTTGCATGGCTGGAGAACCACTGAAAAATGTAGAAAAAAAAGGTCTTCAGTTTAATAGTGACAGAAAGTCACATCAGTGGAGTGCTTTCTAAATGAGGTGGGAAAGAAATGAATAGGATGGTGGCAAAGCTGACTGACGCTAGTAGTTAAAATGACACTAATGATACGAATATTTGTACCTCCTGGGAAGCTGCTATGCCATATTTCCTGTAACGCTTAGCTAATATCAGCCATCCTTGATTGTGCCAAGAACTAGAAATCAAAACAATGGCCTTTGAGATAATTTTTTACCCCTTTCTCCAAGGCAAAGCACAATCTAATTCAGAGAAGTGGAGGAGTAATACACAGTGGGAGTTATGGAGGAATAATGAGCTGAATGTAAAAAGCTGAAAATAAGGCTAGATTCTTTCTGTCTTGTTATTTCTCTAATTAATTCAACTACAAATTTACAAACCTTTTCCATCTGCAGCAAGATCAACTAAAAACCTAATGCTTCAGTGTCTAGAGGTGAAGAAATACTGATTTTTTTAAAAAATATTAAACTGTAGGAAGTATTCACTGGAGGGAACCTCTGGTGGCCACCCAGCTTGGCTTCACATTCAACAAAGCTGGATCAGGTCAGGTGTGGCTTTTTTGTCCATGGAAGGATGAATATTCTAAACCTTTATAACCTAGTGCTGCAACACTCTGGTAGGGGAAAAAATGTGAAATTAAGATAAATTTCCCTATATCAATTTAATTCTACTCACTTTCTAGTTTCTGAACTTTGAGAGATCTCATATTAAAGAATTTCTTTGCAATGCTAAGGGCTAGAATTGTAATTCTTCAGAAAAAAAAAATGGAGCTTTTCCTGCACTCGGGTGACTTTAAAAGCTCAGGCACTGAGAAGCACACCTAGGATCAGGACACTCATGAAAAGTTTCAAGACTTTACAACCCTACTTTTGTCAAGAGTTTATTTTATTCTTTCTCAACTGAAGCTATACAAGCTTGGCACTGTTCTGAAACTGTTTAAGATAGATAGAACATCACCTTTAGAGTCTCGCCAGCCACATAATGAATGACTGACGGATATCTCATGTCACAAGTGACACAGTGTCTGTATTGTATTGAAATAGTCTTATGAATTTTAAAGAGCCTTTTCCAGGCATGAAGATGGTAGTTTATAGCTCAAAAAATATATTGTTTATATTAAATATTTGCATGACAAGGGTAACTTTAATTAAAAAACATTTAGTATAATTTAAACCACATCCAAAGTGGTTATTGAAGAAAGAGACATCTTACAGCAACTGACTCCGGGAGCTCAATATAATCAAAAGAGAATGTCTGGGACATCACTAGTGTAGTGATTTTATACTTCTGTAGAAAAGCTGATTGTAAAATCCTTTTAGCAAACAGTGAAGTAGCTCAGCAAAAACTGAAATGTAATTCTGAAAGGTAATAAATTTGTATTTGCTTAAAAACAAAGTGATTTTGACATGGTACAGGTGGATTTTTTGCACTTCAAATAAAAAGCCCTCAAGTACAATGAAAGTTGTCGTATTCCTGTGAGATTTCTGGGATATTCAAGAACTCAGCTGGATAAAGTTCTTGAATATGCACGAGCTCCCTTCTTTTCAGTCACTTTCCCCAAGGAAAAAGAATTTTAAGTCTCTTGGTTTCCTAACTGCCTCTTCCTGTAATATATCCTCTCTAAATTATTTCATTCATAAATGATGCGGTAATGTCTTTGGTGTTTGCACACCACTTTTCTTCACAGAACCAATCAAGATCTGTCAGACTCACTTCAGGATGAGCAAAGGGAACAATCTCAGATCACTTCTAGCGGTTGATCTAAACCTGTTTGCAATAATGCTGTTTTACAGCTAACAAGCATCCTCGTGAGAGCTAGCATATATTCTCATTTAAATTTGTATTTTTAAGCCAGTTTTATTCAACATAATCCCCTGCTGCCCCCTGAAAATCTTCTGAAATGAATGTGTGTGGAACTGAGTAACAGTCATGAGGCTGGTGTTCTTAAAATCATTATACACACAACTGTGACATGCTAGAGATCTGAAAAGGCAGTGTGTCTTAAGATTAAAATTAATGGCTATCTATTCCTCAGCCACTTGTGAGGAGAGTGTTATTCATCCTTTCCTCCTGTCTGACAAAGTACTGAATACCCAGGAAGAAGCAGGCAGTGGGAACATGGACCATGTACCATCATTATGAAACGCTGCTTTCTCTTAATTATTTCTCTCCTGTGGCCACAGCACTACCTCACCACCTCTGGCCTCCTATAGTTTGATAAACTTTAAATTTTGAGTTTTTTGAGCTGTATATCATAGCTCAGCAGACTGTGCCTCCTGTCTTTGGCAATGACAGTGTCTGAAGCGCTGCAATACACTGAGGTAGCAAACAAAGCCAGGCACGTTGCTGTATTCCAGGGAATAACCTAGACTGTTTAGGATGCAAATTAGGAAAGAAAAGGAGAATATGTTGCTGTCAAAACTCTGCCTGCAGAAAGGATGACAGCAAAAATTTATAATTATTAAACATTTTGAGTTTTACATTCCTCAATTGGTAAAGCTCTTACTGTCTAGCTGGCTGATGCATCTCCACTGCTGGTTCACAGTAGCAAACTTCATCCCTCCTGAGAAGGCAAAAGCTGAGAAGTCACACAGTTCTCATAAATTTCATTAATCTGCTTATTGAGTCTCTGCATGCACTCAGAAATATGGGCATACGGCTTGTGTAGAGTTGTTAGCGCAGAGGCCAATATATGACCCAGTGTAGGTGCAACACAAAAGATTTATGCAGGTAATTTTCAAAGGTGAGAAGCACTCCTGAATCCCACTGAGCTGATAGGAATTCCAGCCACTCAGGTCCTGGAGCAAATCTCCATCCTATGCAGGCAAATTTTTAAGGACACCTGTTTTGGACCACTGCTAAGCTCTTGGGCAACATTAGGCAAATCATAGATGTCTACATCAAGAAAAGGTTTCAAACTCCAGACTTCAACAGTTTTCACATTGATGTGATTGATTGCCTCTTTTCAGAGGTGGACTGGCAGCTCCCAGAAACAGAGGACAGCCCTGACTGAGCCTCAGCTGAACTGCTTCGACTTTATCCAGTAGGCAAGGCCCAAGATTGGATGCTTTCCATTTATTCCTGGCAAGGACCCCCATACCTTGCACACAACAACAGCAACAAACAGCAACAACAACCAACAAAAAAAACAAGATCCAACCCAGGAGCAAACAAAATAACTTTTCTTTGCAGCTCAACCATTTTTCCTTTCTTCCTTTTATCTTTATTTTCCATTATTCCTCTCTAATTTCCTTTGCCCAGTGATTTAGCTAGGACTAGGAACATGATTAAAAACCACAAAAACATTGACACAGTTGTGAGGTTAACTCCATTAGGTTAAACCTGTGTGCAACAGGTTCAGGTTAATACATTTTACCAGAAGTAGAACAGGCTAAGGCCTCATCCACAATTGCTGCTTATCAGCTGGTGGGTAGCAAGTAGGTAACTGTCATAACTCAGTGATGTTAGAACACCTCTAACTCTTTCAAACCCCTAACATGCTATATCCCTAGGCCTATCATCTCAGTAGATCTTGACTCCTCACACAAGCTGCAGAATTAACTTAATTAACTGCCAGTGTGTACAAACTGCATTTCACTACAAGAGTAATCTGATTTTCCTTGCTGAACACAGATTATTTGTTCTCTGAGGTCCTAGGTAAGGAAAGAAAAACAGTCTGCTGACTACTGAAGAATAGGTTTGACTATATGTATTTAGGAAGAATCTAATAGAGGTCAGGATTTCCCTGCTCAGCCCATCACCTTCATGTAGGGTCCTCTGAAGATAACAGGAAATTAGAAACATAATAAGCAAATTAGCAAAAATGAGGTGACCATGAGAGAGAAGATCCTTTAGTTTAATGCAACTTACAGTTGTGTAAACATGAAAATTAATGGTCATTAAAAGTCCATTTTTCCTTAACTGGTTTTTAGAAGATCTTGGTCTTCTTGTAGTGATACATTGTCTTGGTTACAAAATAATTACTGAATTTTCAACATATCCCTCTGAAGAACAGGATAGTTTTGAGGGGGCAAAAATGATAAAAGAATGACAGTGGGGGCTATTTTTGTTAGCATAACTAGCATACACTGTGAGAGGACCTTCCAGAGTTAAATAACTAAACACGGCTTGGCAACTTCAGGTAAATTTGTAGATTTAGTAATAAAAGGCATCTGGAAAATAATAGTATGATTCTAAAATTGTCATCTAATAACTTCACTTTGCAGCAGGCACCCTCTCTGGAATTTAGTAATTTCCATCATTGTCCAATGGTTCACTAAAAATCCATGAGCAAATCACCTTGCCATGCAATAAAACAAAGGGACAGCACTGGGGAAGTCAATCTTTGCAAAATTTCAGCAAAAACGTATCTTGAGAAGCACCTTGTTAAGTATCAAGACAGCAGATCTGCTGAGAGATTTTCTTTGTCAAAACAGTTAAAGGGCTGCATGTATGATGATTAAAACAAGCAGATTTTAGGAGTCTACTTACTTGAGTTATTTTTATGCAAATGTAAACTACTTGGGAAGTATTTGGTACTGGAGAGTACATGAGAAAGGCTGAGGGGGATAAGGAGACACGAGGTGATGAAGGATACCAAGCTTTGTTTTGTAACTGCCTGTCCTTTTCAGGAGATGGTCTGCCGGAGGTGTCATTGTATCCTTGCAGCATGCAATGTATTTGGGATTAAAACATATCTCAGAAGGCAGTGTTGCAGATCCAGGACTCCTGTCACTGCTCATATGTAGTTTACTATCTCGTGGACTGCAGTTGTTGTTTCATGGTGTTGGCTATGGAAAACAAAGATATCATTACACCATAATAATACAATTAATGCAATTGCACAATACTGCAATAACTTAATTAGCTGTTGCTGCACCTGGGGCCAGTGTTCTTTTTCCATGTGCTCCCAACAGAGAGACATGTACTTGTCATTTGGGTCATTATGGAAAGACTATTCAGCTGGAATGCTGTTGGGTACAACAACCTTTAAATAGGAAGGTAGAAATACTATTTTTTCCTTCTAAAAAGCAATTTGTTATTTCTGCCAGATAAATGGAAAATATTCCATTCTCTTTTTAATAAAAAGAGAGTAAATCATTAAAAGAGAAATCTTCACTACTTCATAGTCATCAGCTCCCCTGGGAAATCTTCAGGAGTGACTCTCACTCCAAGGACTGTAGGTCGCTTCTCTATGTACCCACCAATCTGCCCTCCCTGCTTCTTCAACCCCTTGGGTTGCCCTAATCTCTCCAAGAAGGAAGAACATGTGACTCTTCATTCATTCATGTGACTACCTGACTTCAGCATGTGGAAGGATGGATAGATGGGGATGGGAAAGAGGATGTACTAAAAAGTTAGACGTGGCTGTTGGGGCATACTATGAAAATAAATGCTGCTAGATTTTCCTTGAAGTAAACAAAGAGAACACATTTGCAGAAAGGGCTTTATAAGCCCTCTCCATTCACTGAATTTTCTGATAATTGAAAACAAAGCCTTATGGGATGATTTTTGCTGTTCTGTACTTTTAAAGCATGTAGCAAACGGCCACCTGAGCCTCAGATAGGGGCACTGAGTGCTAGGGTAATAGAACCAAAAATGTCGTCACCAAGGTTTCCATTTTCACATACATGAGAAAAGCACAACCAATTGACTATTTTAGGTCATAAAAGAAATTTTATGTCCTTTGAGCAAGACAAAAAGCAAAAAATGATGACCATTACCCCTTTATCATTTAGTTCTCAAAAAAACCCCAGTGCTTTCCAAATGTAGTTTATCCCTTCATGTCCCTTAACTGTCCATTCACTTCTAAATGAACATCCTTCTGCATGCCTTGCTCTGGTTGCCCATTTTGGGCAGTATAAAACTCCAGATGTGGCTGCATTTCAGGAGTGGGTGATTTATAACCTATGTACCCAATACATACCTTGCAGCCACATTGAAGACCTAATATATCCAAGAGAAGAACAGATTTTTCATTTTGCTAAATGTTGAGCATCATATTTGAAAAATATATCTTTTTTGAGGAAGTGGTTAGCCATTAGGAAAACTCATGTTTCTTCTTAGTGACAAGTCATTACTTAAAGAAAGCAGGATATAAATCCATATGCAGATTATGCAGTGACTCTGGCCCATGTTAGCTTCTGGATTTGCTGACCCAGGCTCCCACTTACTTAAGTAACATCTACTCGTTTTGCAAATTTTCCACTTTTGTGCCATCCATTAAGATTTTTTTGTACTAGATGCATCCTTGAAAGCTATTACTATATGTAAGACCACAGGTCAGCATCCTGTTGCTTGATGTATTTTATTTTCTTCTTGCATATGCATAGAAGTGCTACAGTTCTGCAATCTTGTTTACACAGAATAGTAACTGTCTGTTTCTTAACAGAAAAAATGTTGTTAATTTTAGACTGAAAACTCCTCGTTGCTCCAGATTAACAATATCAAACTAGTTGCCCCTGTTATAAAGAAATCATGAATCTTGCTATGGAGCATGGGGTGCTCTCATGAGCCAAAGGCACGCATGGTGAGATCCTGGAGCAAGCAAGCACTAAATATACACATATGCACAATATGCACATATGTGCACATGCACCTGGTCACAGACTGAGCTCTGTGACCAACTCCTTGGACCTGATCACTGAAAGACCTTTAGGACCCAAGTGTTCTGCCACTTCCCCTGGTAAACTCGCTGTGTGCCTGGATTCTTGCAGCTCAACACTGACATCCCATGGTTG
>NW_010582657.1:9250-25950 GCF_000705375.1 Tinamus guttatus | reverse complement strand
CCTGCACTTGCAAAACTGCTAGATAGCACATGGACAACAAGAATGTTTTTATTTGTTTGTTTTGGGGGTTTGTTTGTTTGTTTGTGTAGGCATTAAAATAAGGTAACTCTTCTGCTTTGCATGCTCTTTGAATAGGCCAGATGTGCAGCATCATGTGCAGCAAGAAAGTAGGGCTTATGAATAAGAAAATTGAAACTTCATCCCCATTTGAACAGAGGCCCCATTTTTTTGCTATTGACAAGAGGAGACCAAATCACAATCTCCTTTCCACAATTACAGTGTAAACTGCAGATACTGCCATATACATGATGCAGAGAGCTCTACTGTATTTGCGATCATACAAGAATAATATAACCAGTTTCTATAAGCAATACCCACAATTCCCTAATTAGGGATGGCAGGCTTGCAGAACGCATACATTTGTGAAAGTTTAGACAGTGATAGAGATTGTTTCATTAGGATATTTATTTTAAACAACAACTTTATAAACCTAAATAATAGATACAAAATGAGACAGACCAAAATAAAATAATAATCATTCTCTGGTGGCTTAAAGTAAGAGTAGTTTTCTTTTTTTAACTCTGGTTATGGCATGCAATATTGATACTTATTTTAAATGGACATGTGTTGATGTTCAATATTTTACTTCTTTTTATGCAAAATGATTGTTTTCTGCTTTGCCTATGGAATACTGACCCAACATACAAGGGTAGAAAGATAATGAGATTTTTGGAAGAACTTCACAGATGTGGCTGCAAAAAGAAAACCTGAAAAGCTAATTAAGAATTTCAAAAAACAGCCCCCATGCTTTTTTACTACATGCCAGTTTTTCAAGAGAATTGCAAAGGCAAAAGAGTCTGACAATAGATTAGACAGACACCATCATCAGATACGAAGTGAGATTAACTCAATTCTTCCAGTTGTTAATTAAATATCTACAATTTGATGGGAAAAGACAGAACTCTGACCCAAGAAATAAGCATTCAGTCTGAAAAGGGCACGCTGCAGCAGAGATACAAGTTTGAAAGAATCAATTCACATCTTAAAGAAGCTAGAAAAAAGATTAACAAATGGTAAACTGGGCTGATTTTAGGAAACAAATTTAGAGCATTTGGCTAAATTTAAGAAGGTTATATATCAAATAGATTTATACAAAAAGTATGGGGCTGCTGGGTACTGGAGCAAGTGAGCTTTTGATTTTGATGGATATGAATTACATATTAATAGAACTGAGGAGTCTCAAACAACAAGCATTTTGGGAATTCTGGTGAGAGCCTTCACTTATTACTCAAAATCACTAATGAAATAATAACAACAGACCTAGATCTATTAACTGCACCCTGGCAAATTTTCTTACTCAAGTAAGACCATGGCTAGCATTTGCTGTTTAATATTCAGAGACGTGATTACAAACATAATGTCTTACGAATCAGTGCTTCTTTGCGGTTTAAGAAAAGAAGTAGCATGATTGCTGGTGAGCAGGCAGTACTATTCACTGTAATGGAGATTGCTTTACTTACACAGTAAATAGTGAAATAAATTAGTACAATTGGCTATGTTGCTGTCAAGTTCAGTGAAGAGGCATTAAAGCTAGTGGAACAAAACCAGATATTTTGGATATCTCTGTTTTTCTCTGCCTTTCAGACATGAAAAGCCAGATTTTCTGAAGCATGGAGCTCTCAAAGCTCCAGTTAATTTTGTACAGGGCACATATGTGTATTTTTTTTGTGTGTGTTTCTGGAAGCCTCATACTGTCAAGAGATTGTAAACACAAAACTGGGTGCCTTATTTGGAGGCCATGTTTGATAATACTAGTCCTAATAGGCAGCAGAGGTTGATTACACTACCTGCCATATCATATTTCTCTTGTGAATTAATGGAAGGCTTTTGTCATCACGAACTTTAAATATTAAAAGCAAACTCCAAAACACATAAGAGCAATGCCTGGTCAGCAAGGATGTACAACCTCAGATATTGCTGCTAGAAAGAGATTGCCATAATGGAAGTAATGCGTGCTTATGAGTCCATTTCTATTTCTTTTACCCTTCAAGGCTCATTTTGTTAAAAGAAGAGCAAATGACTGAGATAATAAGATATGGGTGCCCCCTTCTTTTTATTCCTTTATGAATCTCCACATCTTTATTCTTTATGTACTTAGTATATACTGTATAACATTGCTATGGCAGAAAGGATTAGGAGAGTATAAAACACATATCATCCAAAAAACAGTCTCAGAAATTTACTATTTTTTCTGATAACACCTGAAAAAGAAAGAGGTTCTAAAGCCAACCATAAAACCCAGAGATTGTTATGCTTTTCCTATCAAAGAGAGAAAAGATACTGGAAAAATATGGAGGAGTTTTGCTATATCCAGTGCAAGCAATTTTGAAAAAAAAAAACTGAAATGACTAAATGGTATTCAGGGCTGCCAAAAAGTAATTGATTGTGTTAACCATTTTGAACAAGTAAATAGATTCCTACGTGGTTTCCCTTCGGACGGCTCAGGAGCGTACAAGGTTGTCACCTGCAGCAGCTTCTTCCCATGGGACATGGTCATCAGCAGCGAACAGTAACAAAATCATGCTTCTTACATTGTCCCTATTGCCAGATTTGCAGGCTGTATATGTGACTTAGCTGTAGTGCCCTTGCTCTTCCTTCCTCCCCGCCTCTCAGTCTCCTGTAAATGCTGAGTGCCCAACGGTGGTAACAGTCCATCCTTTCCTGCTCTCGGCTTTGGGTCATGCCCTGGATGCACTGAAAGTTTCAATGAGACCACTGAATCTTACTGCAAGCTTTCATGCTAGTGAAATGAATCTTCTGAAGGGCTTTTTCTTTTTAACGTCATATGACCTTTTTGGATCAATTTAAAATTCGACGTGCTTCTTGCTGTGGAGGACTATGTACTCCATCTGAGTAAAGTGGAATTCAGATTATTTTTAAAAAGCTTTTAATCAGAATAAACATTGAGTCATTAAAATGCTATGATGAATTAAGAAGTTGTTTACTTAAATATATTGAATTTTGTAGTTTACTAAATCAAGACTTCTTGTAGTCTCCATGGAAAAGCAAGTTCCAATTGTGGACCTTTATATTTATGTGCAAAAATATTGGAAAGGGACCAAGGCATTCTCTGGCTGCAATTTAAATTTTTCTCATTTTAAACTTTTTCAAATGAAATACATTATTTTGACACCTTTTGTATTTATTGTGGTAACTATTCCTGCAAACTCTTTATGCAGTCATAAATTCAGGATACAACAGCTTTCTGCTGGAAGGCAGGCGTATCTCAGACAGAGGATGCTTAGGCACCTCAGACCCGAGAGAGGTGAGTTCAGAAAAGGCCATGCTTGTGTCATTGTCAAGGATACTGTCACCATCAACCTGCTTGGGGAATTACTGGTGGAGAAAGCCACCTTTGGACTTTGGTGGATCTTCATAACAGACCTATCTGACTCAAGACATAATATCACACAGGAGATGTGAGAACCATGTTCTCCCTCAGGAACATACAAGCTTTGACAAGCTGCTTATCCATATGTGGATGGAAAATACTGAGATGCACAGTTTTGCACTGTAGCAGAGGTACATCCACTGGGGCAGCAAAGGAATTTGACTTGGACCGATGTCTCATTTTTGATCATTCCATAGTATTGAACACTGACTAGGGGTTTTCTGCCTTCTTCCTTTTTTCCTCTTTTTTTTTTGTAATTTATTTTTAGGTAAGTCCATGTGTGACTAGATTTGTCGTATCAAAGCTAGTACAGAGGAGTTCCTATGGCAGGGCCTAGGGCTATTCTTCAAAGTTTGAATCTGCAGTCTGAAATAATGTTGCCTGCATGGATATATCCATCTGCTCACAGGTATGGGCTGCTGTGTATTTCATAGCTTTAGCCTTCAAACCTCTGGAATAAGCAGACAGCCCTCCAGAGAAGCAGAAAGACATTTAGTGTTGCTTTTCTTGCAATGCACTGCACAGGGAAATATCCTTTAAACACAAGGAAAAAATGTGATCCAGGCATTTTTCCTATTTGGGCTTGCAATGTTCCTTTCTTCTTGCACAGCGCTGGTCTCTGATGGCTGATTTTTTTCTTTTTTTTGTATTTGCTGTGGAGGCACATTGCATTCAGACCAAGCATCGATGGAAGAGTAACTTAAAACTGTCTAATGTGCTTGCTGAGAAGTTGAATGATTGCAAAGCCAGCCTATTCCTTCAACTGCCAAAGCGCATTTTCATCTTACTGCTTTGCCTATGGGAGCATTCTCCCAGATGAAGGGGGGCGGATTTTTCTAATCAGGATCAGCGATTTGTTACGCTGTAGGCTTAGCAGTCAAAATAGACTTAGAAAGAAAAGAAGGAAGGGACAGCTATTTATTTCCTGCCTTTAAAAGTATTGGAAGATTTTTTGCACAGCTGGTGGCGATGCTGTAATATGAAGTGCAGATATTGTTGGCTACTGATAATTGGTGAAAATACAGAATAGAAAGTGATTACTATGATACTTTCTTTGGCACAAGGCTTGTCTTTGCCTGTACGTGTATGTTTGGCATTTATCTCTTCATAAATAATAGTATGCAGTTGTGAATATTTCCTGAAGTGATGTGAGATAAAAAAGAGAAAATACCGAGTTCAAGTCTAGCTAATACTTTCAAGCCCACAAACTATTTAATTTGAAAGTTTATATATTAATTCCAATTTCATGTAAGAGCCTTGTATATATATATACATACATACTCAGGATAGAGATGCCTGAATTTTGAAATTACATGCTATGGCATGTGAAACAGTAGTGGAAATGCTACCTTAGGGAGCTACCTGCGGAGATTGCAGAGACAGTGGCTGAACAGTGAACTGGAGTTTCCAGGGGCTTTTAGAGCAACCAGCAACCTTTGAAATCTTGGAGTTGGAATTCCTTTGTGTTCTTCTCAGCACCTGGTTTGTCTGAGTTTCTTCTCCTGATGGATCCTGTCCCCAAGCCGTGCCGCCCCCCTCCAAAAAAAAACCAACAAAAATGCAAATTTGCAGACATCCACATATAAAATGTCTGAAAAAAAATGTTAGAGAACTGGTGTGCAGGAGACTGAAAAAAAACTCAGTCAACTGCATTTGACCTAGCTCTGACTAAAACAAGTCACAGCAAAAGTAGAAGACTGCACAGATACTGGTAAGAAACAACTATTTCAGAAACAATTAAAATAAACTTAAAACATTAGACCTAGCATTTTCATATTTTCCCACAACTTCTATTATAAAAATGCTAACAGAAGTGAGCTTGATTTAAGCAAACTTAGCAATGGAACAACTTCTGGCAAGAAGAGAGTAGCTTGAAAGGGTGGTTTTAGAAGGAGAAATGTGATTTTTACAATTTCTACAAAAAAAAAATGAAAGCAACCCAGTAGATTGCAAGTAGCTGTCAATTTATAGAGTAGAACTCTGGGAAAGAGAGGTCACTCATAACTCTGGGACAAAAATATTGCTTGCAGCGCTAATCACAGACAGACCTGTAAACGATAGAAATGCACAAATCATTAAAAGAAAGCCAAAATTTGTTTTGGAATTTAGGCCTTGCCACCTGCTAGCCTTTAGGAAGTTGAACATTGTGCACAAGAATACTTGAGTCAATGCATTTTTACAAATTGTAGCTTTTATATGAACACGTAGACCACATTAAAATAATTACTTTCAGTGAAGCAGCATTTAATATACTTTTTACTAGTGTTTTTGTACTGGAAGAAGGCATGTTTCTCACTGACAGCAGGTGATCAGATCTCTTCAAGAATCATTTCCTTAAATGCATGCAAGAGAGGATGAAGTTATTAAGAGAAGGTAGTTAGAAGAGGAAACATTACCCATCTTTTGGGCTCTGAGGCCCACGTCAGCAAACATTAAGCTATGCCTAGCTTTAAGTACATGCTTGTATGCATTATCAAGCAGGAAAATTGCTTTTAGAGTGTGAAATAGAGCCATCAGATTCTCAGCTGGAGTAAATCCGCGTGTTGACACTGCCTACAGTCAAACTGAGAACTGGCAACAAGAAAACTTGAAGCAGAAAACTCCAGGTATAAATTCAGGCCTCACTCACCTAACAGCACCGTTCTCACGGACTTCAACAGGGCAGGAGTTTTGTCTGATGTGTCTGACCCCCAGGAGTCGCTTGTAGCCTTAGGGCGAACTACTGCACAGAACAACAAAGAATTTTGCCTAAGTCAAGACTCATGGTGAGGCTTTCTTGTGAATAAATGCTTCATTAGACTATACACAAGACCCATATCTACATGCACAAGTGTAAAAAGAATAATTATCTTTGTTTCTTTTTGCAAGATGCTCAATCAAGTCAAAAATGGGAAATTGCTACCCAAATGAAAAAGTGCAAAATACACACTAGCACGAGGCTGCAAAGAAATTTGTCAGCTGTTTCATCAACAGGGTTTTAAAATCTTGATTAAAAGTCCAGACCATGCATAAACATGCTTCAGGGGATTTTATTTAATGAAACCCCAAATAGAAGGCAATTAAGTTTATAAAAAAAGTCTGCAAAAACAAAGCTCTGTCTGTTGTCACCTGAGATCTTGTAAACTGCTGGTTTCTTCTTCCCAGGGTTATTGTTCTTTTTTTCTTTTTCTTTTTTTTTTTTTTTTGGGAACTAGAAGTAACATTAATTTAAGCTTCATTACTAGCAAGTGATTCGGAGACATGGTCGATCCACTATTTAATGGACAAAAAGAACTGTGCTGACAGTTGCAGCACAGATTTTGGTCTGCAGATGGACATCCTTGTGTGATGGGCACATCAGACCGGGCAGTTGGGATGTCAAGGAGAGCTAGCACACATGGCCCACATGCAGAGCCTCCCAAAAACAAGGCGGTGTCGTCCTTGTAGACCTTCACTTCTTGTACTCCAATGGATTTATTTGACCAACGTGTTTTTGTGCTGGGCAGTGGCAACTGTCTTGGAGTCCAGTGGCTTTCCCCCATACGAGCCCAGCCATAAGGATGTGTTTGGAGATGCAATTGCTCACGACTGACTTAGCATCAAGGAGCTATATGTGTTGGCAGAGTACTGCTGCGGTTTCAGCAAGCTGCTTGTGCCCAGGTCCATCACCATTTATTGCCCTCACACTGTGCCTCAATCTACATTTTATGACTGTTTAAATACATTCTCCCGGTCTCTTTCTGCCCAGTCCTGACTCCCTTGGGGAGGTTTCTGCCTCTTCAGCTGGGTGAAAGCATTATCTCTTCTGCTTGATTAGCTTCACCTTAAGTAATGGAGTGGGAGTCTCTGCTGGCCACTACAAAGAGGATATGTTTTTTACTGGTATTCATTTTGTTTTCCAGTTTGATTTCAGTTGCACCTTCCGAGGCAAAATTAACACTCTATTAGAGACCTAGTGTAGTGGAAAATCAGCTAAAACAATTTTTACAGACCTTTTTTTTTTTTTTCTGTAGTACAGATAACAGCTGAGAAAACAAAACTGTATATATATTTTTAAATACAGTGTAAAGCTTCAAGCTTTTTTATTTTATCAGCTATGGAGAACTAGCAAATGAGATTAATGCTAGCCAAAAGAGCAGCAGTTCTTGCAACGCTGGTAGCAGTGAATCTAAACTTCCAAGCCCTTCTCAGATCAGAAGTAACTGAAAATATTTTATTAATAAGATTTACTGGAGACTGTACCTTTGTTCTGCACCATGAGGCCTTAATTCAGGGGAATGTTTGTGTGGCAGGATAGCAACCACATCGCTGCCTTAGTAAAATACAGTTTTGAGCACCTGTGGAAAACTAATGTCAGTAACATGAGTAAAATCCCAGATGTGAGGAATTCAAAGGAAATATCAATATCTATTAGGGGAAGGTACTGCTTAGTGTGTTCTTACTACATATATGTGTATATGTATATATATATACACACACACACATATGTACGTATATATATGTTCTTATTATATGTATATGTATAGCTGGTACTTCTCAAAGAATCCCAGCACAGCAAAGAGCAAAATGAAGCTATCTTTAACATTCATTTTCAGAAAACCCCTTTCAAAGGCATTATGAATCTCTTTATCTTCTCCCATTTCTCCAGAAAAGGCTGTAGAACAAGTGCTCATCTTCAAACAGCTGTTTTCTTGGTGAAGTATTTCCTTTGGATACATGTTTTCTTCCATCCCATTAACTGTTTAAAATATATCTTTAACAAGATGGAGACTAAAAAAAAAAGTATGGTTTTAAATGGGCAGCCTGACATCTCTCCATCTTTGACATATTCAGGCATGGGTGCTTACTAAGTGTTCATGAACCTTAAAGCTCAGAAATTGCCCAGAGGCTCTAAGGTTTGCATAGCAGGTACAAATGCGTGCTGTTCCCACAGAGAGGAAATCAGTGTCTAATATTGCAGGGCACACTTTGTAGTCTTCAGACTGCTTCAGAGCCAACTAGGTCATCCATCCTGGTAATGACTGGTAGTTTTCTCTCTCGTGACGTGGCCTGTGGGCACGCATTGGGAGATCTGTGCCTGTGGACATTGCAGGACATATATTTCTTCACGGCTAATGCAGTTGTGCTTCTTTACCTGCAAAGAACATGAGTTCTTCTGATAAGAACATAAGTTGTCTTCTTCAACCCATGTCTAGCACTTTGCCAGCATCAATGATCACAGTGTATGCAAACCCAACAGCCACAGCAGGCATGAGTAATGCTTAGCAGAAGTAACCCATGATCAAAGCCTCCAAAATAACGAGAAGAGTAGCTGCTGTTGTGGTTTGAGATTCCCCAAGCAGAATGGGAAGGGAGGTGAAAAGCAAATGTGGTTCAAATTAGCAACAATTTCAGCAGCTATGCCAACAAGTGAATGGGCACAGAGACCAAAGTACTCCCTTATGCCTTGCAGTAACTGTAGAGAAAGACATATTGAAAGAAGAAGTGGTGACACCTGATAAAGATTCCACTGCTTCTTGGTCAATAACTATTCCCAGTTGTATTTTTATTGTGTTACAGTACTTTCTGCCTTTTTTTCTTAGATAACAGCAACTGGTTTTTGTAGTCCTTTAATACCTCAGAAGGTTAAATTGTGCCCTCTTTTCTTGAAACCCAGGTTCACTTGTTCCAAGCACCTTAAGGGTCCCATGAACTTCTGAACTATTGAACTTCTTCTTATAGTCTAACTATAACATGTCTTAATACCTCCCTATTAAATCCAAGAAACCCTTCTTGCTCTGTTCTTGAAATACGTATTCTGTAATATATTTTCAGGGTTTAGGATAACTTGTGTATAATATACAGCTTATTGTAATACAGCTTCCCTCTGTATTCACATGTATAGGAAAAAAAATCTATTCCTTGTGTAACTATGGCAAGAGATTAATTATGAGTATTTCAAACTCAGCTTCATGTCATTGTTGAACCTTGCCAGGAAGACACTTTTGCTTTAGATACTACAAACAAGTTCGCAAAAAATAATGAACAATTCTCATGTCTGATAATACGCTTTTTTTTGTTACATATGGCTACTAGAGTGAGTAGAATACATCATATTCCTTTTCGTCTCAACTACATATCTGACAAATACTTCTGGTAGCTGATTGCAAGTATGGCATAATCTTAAATTACTTTGTTCAATCATATAAGATTATGTCTATAGGAATGAGATCTACAAGGGAAAGATTCATCCACAGGATGTTTCTTCTGCTTAGAATATTAAAACTCATTTCCAGGTGGAAAATACTTTTTTCATAAAAGTTATAATCTATTCAAACAATTTTCAGCATTCATTTTTCTGTATTGTTTCTCCTTTAAAAGACCTCAGAAGACTAAATGCTCCTCATCAGACCAAAAATCTTAGCACTCTTTCTTCTTTCTTCTCGTTTCTGATGTGATCTCCAGTGGATGCTTAAGGAAAGAGTATTACAGTGAGCACAGAGTGATATTTCCTGTGGCTTGTTCTCCCTCCTTCAGTAGCTTGTATTTTAGGGATTTCTTAAACCAAAATTAAATGGAGCCTCATATTTAACATTATTGCTATTTCTTCTCCGAGTCTGCCTAGTTACAAGCTGTGAATGAGTTCGACACTTCATGTATTTTGTGAAAAAAATGCTTCTTTTTGCTTGTCTTAACATGCTACTTGATAACTTCCTTTAAAGAGTGCTAGGTTTTGGTTTTACAGAAGTAAGGAATAATTACCCCTTATTCACCTTCTTTTTGCTGTTCATAATTTTGTACAGCATTGTCTGATCCTTTCACTACTGCACTACTGCCTCTTTTGCAAACTAAAAAGCCTCAGCCTCTTTTTAGCATTTGGTTAAGAGAGGTCAAGAGACTGCATGGTCATAAATCCTAATAATAATAGGATATTTGGGGCCTGGAACATCTGCCCTATGAGGATAGACTGAAAGAGCTGGGCCTGTTCAACCTGGAGAAGAGAAGGCTGAGAGGAGACCTGATCAGTGTCTATAAGTACCTCAAGGGAGGCAGTGAGGAGGATGCTGCTGGCCTCTTTTCACTGGTGGCCCCTGATAGAACTAGAGGAAACGACCAGAAACTAAAGCATCAAAAGCTCCACAGGATCTTAAGGAAAAAATTCTTAACAGTGAGGGTGACAGAGCCCTGGAACAGGCTGCCCAGAAAGGTTGTGGAGTCTCCTTCTCTGGAGATCTTCAAAACCCGCTTGGACGCAGTCCTGTGCCACATGCTCTATGTGACCCTGCGTGTGCAGGGGGGTTGGACTAGATGACCTCTAGAGGGCCCTTCCAACCTTAAGCATTCTGTGATTCTATGATATTTCATGTGCTCTAAGTAGATTAAATGCCTATCATGAGAGGATTCTAAATCCAGAGTGTTTAACAGTATAGCAAAATAGTTAAAAATCTGCTTTGAAGAGTGGGAGTTGCAACCATATTACGAATATAGATAAGTTAGTTCTTGGCATCAAGATTACGCATTCTAGAAAAACTTTTAGAGATTCACACACATTAGCTATTTTTAATGGGTCATGGTGTGATACTTCTCAGACACTGAATGACTTCTTGGACTCTGAAGCTATGAGAGAAGAATGCTAAAGGATCTCAGATATGCTGCTGCTACCCCGCTAACTGTGGCTGGTAGCCCACTCCCTAAAGCCCTCATGCCAGTGGATAAGAGAGTGATAAATCTAACAACAAATTTTTGAAAAAAAAATCCTGGACAAGAGAAATTCAGGAATCACAAGCAAATAACCCTAATTTCCATATTTCCGTTGGTAAATTAGATAGAACAACAATAAAAAAAAATTAGCACATACATAAGTATAGAAATAATATAATGGGGCTGTATGACTGATTTCTGTGGAGGAAAGAAATGTCTCATCAATATATTAGCTTTTTTCAAAGTAGCATTGAGATTAATACCTGCTTAATAAAAGATAGATGAATTTTTGTCTTTTTTTTTTTTTTTTAAATTGGCTCACTGAAAAGCTGAATATACATACAACTCATTGATTTAATTTGGAGTTGTTTCTAAAAGAGCTCAGCATTTTAGAAAGGTCCCAGAGTACTTCCAGTTGGCAATAGAAACCTGACATATCAACAGCAAGCATATGTCCTCTCTGAAAAACTGCTTGAGTGTCTCACTGCAGCCTACGTTTTCTAAAATGCAGCACTGAAGTTATCTTAAGCTCTATCAGAAATACAAAAAAAAAATCAATTTTTGAAGAATTTTTACTGGTAAATTCAGAATCTATCGCCAATTTCCATCTTACAGTTTTTAGTACCAACTACACTATATAATGTTTCTCTTGCATTGTTCTATACTGTTGACTTTGATTATCATTTCTTTGTATGCCTGAAGATAGTTTTTGGCTTTTGTTTAGACCAGAAGTTTGAAGACTTCCAATCCTTGCTGAACATTCCTAAATTTGTTCACATTTTCCCCAGAAGACTGCAGATTGTTACTCATTGTTTTAATTTGCGTATTATGTAATTCCAAATCAAACCTAACTAGACTATTTCATCAAGGACAAACAAGAACATTACTCAAAAATAAAAGGAATAATGGCAAAAGCAACAAGTCATTTCATAAGAGGCTTTAAATGTTTATTCCAATGTATGTTGATTGTGCCTAAGAGCAAACAAAATGTAAATTAAATTAGTACTCAAGTTTATCATTAGAAAACAACCTTTTTTTTGAAAAAAAAAAAAAAAGGGAAGAAGAAAACTCCTTAAATTAAGCCCAATGTGGGTTAGGCCTACTTGTTACATAAGCCACTAATCCACATCAAAACCCTTTTAGTAACATATGGACCATAATAATTTCCGGTGCTCTTTGCTTCTTAAACATAACAAGCTGTTAACTGAAGGGGACTTTTATTTGCATTTGTAGTTACTAAAGAGATCAAAACTGGAATTTCCCCATGAGGATCATTAAAGCCTATTACCAAAAAGCCTAAGAGTCATGGTTAGCAAAGGGTAGTGTTAATGCATCTGGAACAAGCAATCCAAATCACAATCCCTGACAGAAATGTGGTGGCAAAGGTATAAGTTGTGAATAGGATATTTTTAGAGATATATGTGAGACTGTCAGCATTAGCATATACCTAAGAATTGTGGCAGTTCTCTGCCACAAATAAAAGGCAGTTGCATTTACTTTTTTATTTTTAAAGTGAGAAGGCATTACATGAAAATAATTTAGTAGCATCTTATAATGAGTTTAGATTTACTTTCTTTAAAATACAAACTTCATGTTACAAACAATGCTTGATGATGGAGCACAAAATTATTTGCTGGTTTTATGTGCATACAGCTCATAATGAATTTACATGGATGTGGAAAAACAAAGCAATATTCAGCCTTATTGTAATCTCACTAATTATGGAGGTGTGTTTTGGTTTTCGTCTGTTCCACCTAATCTCCTGTAGTTCTTTTGTAGTTCTCAAACCATCCTCTGTGGCTGCGTGGTCCCTTAAAAGTAGCTCTAAGAGATACCTAATCTTGGAGGCCGGATGAATGAAATAACTACTGTTCCTCACAAATGCCTACAATTTGTTTTATATTGCAAGATATTTGCAAAATTAGTCATGTTTCTCTCAAGCTGTTGAGAATATTATAGGGACATCACTGAAAAGTATAATATCTCTCTGCAGGAAGGGGAGTCCACGATGGCCTCTTTGCTCTGCGTGGTATAACACTGGTCTGAAAATACAGAATTGGAGCTTTAAACTTAAAATGTTAAGCTCTGCAGAAAGGTAGATGGTCTTTTTGTTTGCCTACAAAGGGCCATGCTCGCCTACAGTGCTGTAGGAACCAGAATAATAGACAGACTTTAAAAAAGTACATATAGGCCAGAAACTGGTATTAACTAAACTCTAATAGCTAATGCATTGATTTCAGTCCTCACCAAAAAAAAAAAAAAAATTCAAATTAGTGACCCTAGTGAAGATGGGATGGGAAGAGGACCTCCAACCAAGCTGATTTTTGCACTCTCCTGATGTTTAACTCACTTAAGGCAGGCCAAATATTTAAAAGTCATTTTTAAATTGAAAATATTTCTCATTTTTGTGACAGATTCTAATAATATTTACTTTTATTGAGACTAAAGAAAAAAAATAGTAGGAACTCTGTGGCAGTGCACGCAAGAAGACATCGGATGGGACTGGTCTCTGTGTGTGTGTGCACCATGCTGTGTTCACCTCTCTGCTCTCCCAGCACAAGTGGCAAGAGCTCCCATCTGCAGGCAGTGTTTATGCCCTTCGAGGAGCTGCCAGTTTCCTCCAGCATCAGCATGAGCCAGGAGCTTCTTCTTCTACTGCCCAAAGTAGGAAGCCGTTTTGTAATTCTGGCTGGGAGGTCTTTATTTTCCAGATAGGAGACTGAAAACAAGGCTTTTCTGCTTTGCAGTTCACCTTTAATCTGCAGCACACGACTTTCCCCTTACCTCCTTTTGTCACCTTAGGACTCCCCTATGGTAACCACCTCACTGTCTGTATAAATATTGGCAACACACAGTATGGAAATGCCAGAAGAAAAAAGGTTTTGTGCCGTCAGGAAACTTTAAAACAATGCCTGGTGCAGCCAGGTGCTGTCAGTGGCATTTGCGTCCTACAAATACTGCTTCTGTCCTGGCTTTCAAGGAACCACTGGTCCCTGAAGAAAACGAATCCACCACCAAAGGCTCTCTCTGAGTCATTTCTTGGAGCAGGCATCATCCTTCTCCCAACACAAAGCACAAAGATGGATGGCCAGATTGAACTTGTTCCCACAGAATTGATGGATGGGATTTCTACAGTCCATTCACAGGTTTTGTCATCACCGTGGACCAATGCATATTTTGCACAACAGATTTGAGGGAGGGAGGAAAAGCTATTTTAACGCATAGTACTAAGAGTGCATCAATTAAACTATAAAGCTTCACAAAATGGGTCCTGTTCATTAAATGTCCTTAGTAATCAAATGACCTTGATTGCTAACGTTAAGCTTCCTTTAAAATAATCCACCAAAATTGAGTGGAATGAATGTATTGCTGATACAAGATAAACCAGTGGCTACTCTGGTAGGAGAGATCATGAGGCTCATTTGGAGATATATATGGAGAATTTTGTCTCCACATTTTACTCAAAATGAAGAAAAGTCAGTGTTACAGGGGCAAGTCTACCAGAAATATTATTTTATTATGAAGAAAATTAAACAAAATCAAGCTCCCTAGGAGACTCATTTTCCCAGGAGAAAGCAATCCCAAACAGCAACTTCTTCCTATTTTGGAAGGTAGTTACTGGGTCTGCAACCAGTCTACAACAAGGAAGAAAGATACAACACAAATATAGTCTATTCCTGAAGTACACAGTCCTGGGCAGAGCAGCTACTAGGATCACGTTCCTCTCAGTCCAGCTCAGGATCTAGCTGTGCGTGAGGCTTTGAAGCCTGGAAAAATCACTGGAGGCCATGAACAGACTAAGAACTTTATTCTTATTTCATTTGTATAACAATTGATGATCGGATCTCATCCAGGCAGATGCATTAACAATATTTACGGAACATAGCTGCTCCCAAAGGTATGTGTCTTAACTAATTAAGACTCACAGAATCACAGAATGGTTGAGGTTGGAAGGGACCTCTAGAGATCATCTAGTCCAACCCCCCCTGCTCCAGCAGGGACACCTAGAGCACGTGGCACAGGCGGGTTTGGAAGATCTCCAGAGAAGGAGACTCCACAGCCTCTCTGGGCAGCCTGTTCCAGTGCTCTGTCACCCTCACAGTAAGGAAGTTCTTTCTCATATGGAGATGAAACCTCCTGTGTTTCAGTTTATACCCGTTACCCCTTGTCCTGTCCCTGGCCACCACTGAGAAGAGTTTGATCCCATCCTCTTTGCATTTTCCCCTCAGATATTTGTACATGATGATAAGATTCCCTCTCAATCTTCACTTCTCCAGGTTAAACAGGCCCAGCTCACTTAGTCTTTCCTCATAACATAGATGCTCCAGTCCTTTAATCATCTTCACAGCTCTATGCTATGACTCATCAGTGCTTTGAAGAGAACTCTTCCACAAGCATTGCATCATTGTTTATTGGTGCTGCCATGTGCCTTATTACAAAAAAATCGTAAGAAAAACGAGGAGTGCTTTTGCAAGTGTCTGCTGCATTTCTGCTGTGACTTCAGCTTCCATCTCCAGAGGCTGCGGCTCTTTTCTGCCCTTTGAAAATGCTGCCAGATATAAAGTTACATTGCACAGGTTTGCCTTGTGAGGGAGCTTGCAGCTGCATTGCTCAAAATATAGTCAGAAATCAGGTTGAATTTTCTAATGCCTTGCCTCACTTCCAGTGGTAAGGTACCAGGCTGGCCACAATTACCCCTCTCTCAGTGTCCAGACAAAAGGTGCAATGTACTTTTCCAAAACCACTTGCCCGTGGCTACAAATACATTATCTTGGAGTGCCTACTCCCTTCTCTAATTGCTTTGGAGTGGTTGAGTGAAAGAGAAGGTTGTGTGTGCCTCTGACAAGCTTGGAGCTACCTGTATGGATCAGAGACTTTTCCCTGATATGTGCTTAAACTATTGCATATATTGGTTTGTAATCCTGCTTTAAAATAATGCATCTATTAAACTGAACTAACTACATTGGCTATAGATTTCTGCATAATTCAAAGCCTGACTGACCTATTAAGCAGAAAAAATTCATTTCTTCTAGAAAGCTGTTTAAAGATTACATATTGATACTATCTAGGTATATTGATGAGATCTTTCCCATTTGGAAGAGTGACTGCATCAGCAGATAACTAACAAAACTTTATTACACATCATGGAATTATTCAGTTCAACATTATTCAATCATGAAACCCAGCAAACATATCTGACTGTGTGAGACATAGCACATCACCATACAGACCTGGAAGAAGTCAGCAAAACTAATTTTATTCCAAGTCTGTTTGGATTTTGGTCAAAGTCACAAGCCTAACATTGCACAGAGCACAACTGCCATTTTAATACATCAGAAGGACATTATTGAAATGAAAGCAAGTAATTATGACATGCAGATAAAATACATTTTAATGCATGCAAATCTACTGAAGTTCAATTTTAATGTATGCCACTGACTGAAACAAATTCTGGTAATAACTGACAGTAACACTACTCCCTTCTGCCCTTTCCTCCTGTCTACTACTTTTCTTTCCTCTCATGCACTTCAAATTAAGATAACTATAATGAGTAAAATACACCAAATCATTATGATAACATGCTTCAGCA
>NW_010582655.1:131477-151671 GCF_000705375.1 Tinamus guttatus | reverse complement strand
GACCACAAAATTAAATATTCCTCCAAGCGAAAAAGTAAATAAGCCCCCAAAATTGCCAGAAAGATCCGAACCTAAATGTCTTACCTGGTAATGAATAAAGGACTGTAAGTAACAGATGACCCAGAGGTGCCTGGTATGGAGATGGCAGTGCCATTACACTTCACCTACAGAAAACTGGTCAGGAGGCTGCGCTGAGCAAACAGCTACAAGGCAGGGTGATAATGGAAATGTGGCCTTTTTGTCTGTAGGAAAAACCAACTTGCTGGAACAGATACTGTCATTTGCTTTACTGGATAGAACTTAGTTTATAGATAGGACTGAACTCATCTTTTTAGCAAATGCAATATATCTGTGAATGCCAATTTTTGAAGTTCTGCAAGGTAACGAACACTTGATATTTTGAAGGCCTTTAGAAGTGAATAAAAAACTACCAAAGTTTGTATTCCAAAGGGAATTATTTCTGTCACACTTTTAAGGTTTTTCTCAGTGGCTGTTGAGCTGTTTCCTGAGACTTACAATTACAGTAATGTAAATCTACCTCCAGCTTTTTCTAAAATGTATGCGTTAATTAAAATAATTATTTCGCTGAACTTCAGGCTCCCTTTTAGCTTATCGGATCATTCCCTAGCAGGTAGCTTCAGCCTTGAGGGGCTACTGACAGATATGGAAGCAGTAGTTCATAATCTCAGCTAACTTGTCCTTGCTAGATTCTTGATAAATCTGAGGAAGAAAAATCAGTATTTATTAAAGATTGATTTGACAATTACAAGAAATGCAGTTCCTTGAATTTACACAGACTAGCACAGAAAGTAGTTGGTGGAACACTTGTGAAAAGGTAAAAGTGTAGGGATTGTTGGGACTGTTTCTGTTCTTCTTGTGTGTGGCTGTGTGTGGCAATGGGGAAAAAGATGCAGCATCATATGGTTGCAACACCAAAAGGACTGTGAGGGCATCCTCATCACTTCCCTTATGCATGAACAAGGTGCCTGCACCTGTACAGAGTCATTAGCATATCCACCAAATCTTCCCTCTTGGAAGGAAAATCCGGATTGGTTTATCCATGAGGATTACATAAAATCTTCAGGATTCAAGACAGCCACAAGACAAGTGCGTAAGTGTCTGAAAAGCGCAGGATAATTTCCAGTTACAACACTAAAGATTCAGACACACTCTCATTTTTCATGGGAGTATGCTGGGTCAGTCATTCCATGTCTGCTATGTTTTGCTTGTTAAAAAATAACGTTCTGCATTCACGGCCACTCCTTGTTCATAAAGGTGACTAAGTGACACAAGGGGAAAAAACTTCTTGACTGTGAGGATGAGAGAGCACTGGAACAGGTTGCCCAGAGAGATTGTGGACTCTTCATCCTTGAAAATATCTAAAAGATATCTGGCTGTGATCCTGGGCAACCTGCTCTAGGTGACCTTGCTTGAGCAGGTTGAGTCCAACCCTGCTTGGATTGGACTAGATGATCTCCAGAGATCCCTTCCAACCTCAACCATGCTGTGATTTTCATGTTCATTCTTTTAGCTGAAGAGAAGCCTAGTATCAGAGCATATACACATACACTTAGACAAGATGTTTTCAGAGTCTAGCACTAGTAGTGCACCTACGCTGCGAATGTCATCTGAAATTATTTAGCACTAGCTAGGTCATCATGATTCACGTAATTTAGTACAGCTCTGGAGACATGGAGCCACAGAGTTAGCTGGCAGTAAAAATGTTGGCCTCTGAATCACTGAAATATTAAAAGTCTCAGGGGTGTATTTCTCTAGCTTTGTACCTTACCTCTTAAATGAAGAAACTTCCTGTTGTGGCCACATCTATGATGCCAATTCTTTATGACAGTTTGAAGAGGATGCCACACTTTTATTTCTTTCTGCCCCAGATGCAGAAACCGAGTTTTGGATGTTTTTCACGTGTATGCACTATGACAAAACCATCCTCATTATCAGTTTTCAGGTTGAGAGTAAGTCTATGGTCATTAGTAGCAGGTCCTGAAACAGAACACTAGACCCTGCTCTGGAATAATCAGTTCAGGGAGAAATAGGAAATGTCTTTTCAAGAAGTAAGTGTTGTTTTCAAAGCAATCCCATGATAGAAATTCTTTGAGTTAAATGACCATTTGTGAAGTATGAAAGGACACTGACTCCATTTTGTCTTTAGGCAGTGAAGGAATATGAAGGCTCAAAGAGGCACTTTGCAAAAGGGCTGAGGTGACTGGTGATCTTGATCCTTATGACAGACAAAGTGTCAGGGTGTTTAACATCTTCATCATCCTTATCAATTAGTCTGTTTAAAATATAGCACTTTGTCACTGTTTTTTTTTTTACCCACAGAAAGTGTTAAAAAATTCCCCCAACATCTCAGTATTAACAAGGATTTTCAGTATAGGATTAAGCAAGTCATATTTTGCTAACACTTATGGAAGTTATGACCACATTTATGTGGTCAGAGAGTTGCATATATTTGCTCACATTGATTTCAGTTTAATGTTTGCTTGTTGCCCCTTGTTGTAATGAGGTCTTAAGTTCTTCCCTGCTGGCCTGAGGCAATATTTTCCAGATTATGGCTATATTTTTCCTAAATTGATGGTGTGTTCCACATCGTAGCATTGTATCACTATGCTACGTCTTTGAGGGCTCAGCTTTCATGCAGATGCCTAAAGCTGCTCTTGAAGTTCACACACTAATGCAGACAGGATGGTTGGCTAATTTCTGTTTCAGATGGCTCCTACCATCGTTTCTTCACTGCTGCCAGTGTTTTCTATCACATCCCCAGGGACACCAGATGCATCTAATGATTCCAGTTCCAGCTTCCAAGCTGAAACAGATCATGGACAGCAGCCATGTGTTGTTCAGATGCTTGGATGGGAGTGAGAGATCTTTTTCCTTTTTCTCTTGCTGGAGTAATTCATGCAATGAGAACTTGTTTTAGATCAAACTGGCATCACTTTTTACTAATTTCTCTTTCTTTCTTCTCTTATATTCTAACCTTTCAGCATATCCTAAAGGAAGAGAGTTGCTTTGAAAGGAAAGTGGTGCCTGGGATAATATACCTTCTTCTAGCTAGACAGAACAGGACAAGTGTTTAAAAGTCACAGTGTGGCTGCTGAAAGACAATAGCCAGAGATATGCTTCTTCCCAATGTTGCATAAGGAGATAAAGTGTGTAATGTACTGCAATATCACAGCAGGTCTCCAAAATTGAAAACAAGGAGGAATAAAGGACTACTGCACCTTGGCTCTTAAATCCCCTAAATGTATTGTCTATGTTGATTAGTTACTTTGATTTGTGCTTCCTAGCACAGCTTGTATTTCCCTTTAATAGGAGTTTGGCTTGTAAATTGTCAGTTGGATTGATAGTATTTGCACCAAACAGTGTAATTAGGTTAGAGTGAAGGAATATATTATATTGTTTGTTTTTCATTATGTTTATTTCAGATTTTTTTGTCACTAACTCTTTTTCTGAGCTGGGTTGTTAATAAACATAGGATAAATCTAATGAATAAATTCACTGTACTTGGTATAGATCTGTGGTGGTAGCTGAGACCAATTTATACCACTAAGCAATGGGTTCACATTAGAACTATAGAAAAGTTAATTTTTTCGCTAAAATATCAGAGGGAAATCAAGTCCATGGATAATGAGCAGACGAAGATTATATTTTTAGGTCTCTCTTTCCTTTCAAAGCCCTCTATTTAAAACCATCTGTTTATTTATTTCAGCTAAGATTAAGCTGAGCTCAAAGTTGCAGTGGTTCAATGTGGAGCTCAAAGTCCCTCTTTGGACAAGGGAAGTGTTTTATGATAAAGCTATAGAACAAGTACCTGGATTCAAGTCTTTCATCTGCCAGAAAGCTCCTGTATGGCCTTGAACAAGCTGTATAGTTCTTCTGCAGCTCAGATTCTGAACAAATATTTCTTCTGCATTTTAACTGTCTTATCTCTTCAAATGAAAGCTGTTCCAAGTCCCTACAAAGACCGGAAATGTAGGAAAGATTTTAGAAAGGGAACTGGAACTTTTTAGAGACAAGAACAGGATATGCAATGTGGAATTCCACCTGGCACTGTGACCATCTCAATCTGCTCATTTGCCAAAGTGATGTTGAATGGAGAAAGCTGAAAGATGACATGATGTGACAGCAGACCTTGAAAAAGTCACACTATTCAAGGAGTTTTCCATTTCTGGGCTCTGTGGCTTTTCTGTTAGAAAGAAACATCAAAAAATACCAGGATGAAACAAAACATGATCTATCCTACCATCTTTCAAAAGCTTTAAAAGCTGCATTAAAAGAAGTGACCATGATTGCTCAGCAGTAGGCCTTTGCAGTCCTGATTAAAGAGCCTATTTCAGAACATCACATAAAAGTAGATTGCAGAAAATAAATTTTGATTTGACCAGCATTTCACACTTTCTCTGAATTCCTCCAGGAACCACATAGGCAGGCAGATGCTTGCACTGTTTCTTTTTCTCAGTACAGCTTACCTACGAGGGATCCTAAATGGCTCTTAGCATTTTTGTCAGCTGTTCAGGTGTGTTCTGGGTGACTAAGTCAGACTCCCCATCTAATTCGGTCATGAGAGACAACTCTACCTCAGAATGTAAACCCAAGTGCGGACACAAGATTTGTGATTTGCAGGGACAAGGAGGAACTTTTGTGTGTCAGCCTGCACAGGCCCCTTAGTCAGTCGCTTGAGGAGCCCTGTCAGTGCTACAACATGGCAACAGCCATGGTCAGGAAGGGAAAAGAGAACAGGTTTTCCCTTGTGAAATTCCAGAATATCTTCCTCTCTGTATTGTTTTCAGCTGCCTCCTGGAATTGGTACTGAAGGATTTTTCTCTTCCCACTAGCATTACTCTAAAATCATTTCTCAGAGGTGGCACTGCAGCTGGCATCACCACCCCTGCCAGGGCTTTAGGCTTCCTTGAATTCATCATTCAACGCTTAAGTGCCTGTTTTAGAGATGTGCCAGTTAAACTGCAGTTGCAGAAATGCAACTGACCAGCTCTGCTGCCTGGCACTTCTGAGGTTTCTCGGAGCAGAAACAGACAGGGAGAGGGGGGAGAAATAAGATGTGCAGGACAGTCACACATGAGAGGAGCGATGAGGCGATCACGGAGGACCGTTCATATTGGCTGCTCCAGTTACCAAGGCGTGAGGTAAAAGGCCATGTCCATAGCACGGGTGTCCTGCATCACCATGCTGCGAGGAAGGAAAGCGTTAACACCCTGTCTCAGCCACAGCATTCCAGTGCTCAGGCTCACCAAGTAAAAATAAACCTCTTGCAGGATATGCTGCACATGGGCTTAGGGTCTGCCTTTGATTCAATCCTCCAGGAACGCAGAGCAGCTACACCAGGCCTGGGCTCCACAAGTGCCTTTGCTGGGCCACAGCTAGTCCATGGCGGATGGTGAAGCCAATTCATGGTAATACAGCTACCAGAACGCGCTTCTCTCTGCAGCCACTCACCGCACTGGTTTTAGAGGTTTGGTTCATCCCTGGCCTCCGTGGCAGTGTCGCTTTCTGAAGCCTGGGGATAAAATGCTTTCACTCACTTGTGTCCTGCTCACTTTGCTCTCCCTGTGTGCTGGTGACTCAAAGGGCAGAATAGTAGAGAGTCAGTCCCACAGGGGCTCTGTGTTTTGCTGGGAAACACATTCAGATAAAAATATAGCCTGCTCATCCCCGTCACCTGTTTGGCTGGGTGTATGAACCACTTGGTTGTCCGTAGCTAGTGCACTTGTCTGCAGCCGGCCTACTGCAGCATGGCAAGGTGTGAGCTGGACATGGCATGCCTTGGGTGCACCGCAGCTTCAGCTCTTTCCTGCGCTGGCCTAGACAGGACTTAGCCTTTGTACTGCTATATAGTAATTGTGCATGCTTCTGCCTCTAAAATCTTTGTTTATTCTAGTTCCTCATGCTCAGAGGCCTCCAGCTGGCATTTTGTTTGTAAGATTTATACACAACACTTGGAATCACAGTGTGGACCAGCAGACAGTCCTGCCGGCAGAAAATTAACCCGAAAGAGTGTCAGTTTGGTGTTGTGTGATGCTGGCCGCTACCCTGCAGTGCCCCAGCTGAGAGGGAGACACATTGGCTTGGGTGGCAGCAAAGGAGAACCGCAATGGGCTAGAACTTAGATGGGAGAACTGTGACGGGTCTGAGGCACCTCTTCCTTCCTGGTGTGCTTTTTGGCCCAGGGTTTCGGTGACAGTTGCCCTGTACCAGACTGAAGGTCAATGCAACATGTTAGCACCAACAAGCTGGTCACTACCTCCTAGCAGTGGTACATGTGAGCAGGCTGGCACTTTGTGGCACTTGGAAGAATATGCTGTCGGTTGACTTTGTTAATAATCAATAACTCAGTTCCTGTCATTTCCCTTCTTTCTTCATATTTTTCCATCTGAGCACAATGAGATACCCTCATGTCACAGAAAAATGCCCTTCCCGGGTGTTCATCTAGGCAGTAAGTGGTGGCTCCCATTTTCAGAGTTAGGTTTCCTCTGCTGCAGCATCTGAACACCCACCAGCTCAAACTGCCAAAACCAATCTCTCAAACTCTTGTTTGTTTGTTTGTTTGTTTGTGGTTTCCTGGCTCTGCTCAGTTCTCTCCTCTTTCCTTCTCCTTGAATGCACCCCTGTGCCACCCCACCAAGGACTGTCTTTGTGCTTTTAATTCTCAGTATTACCTTTTTTGGTGTCTTTTTGGAGGGGAGCAATACCAGATCCTCGAGGTTATTTGTACTTACTAATTCCTCTTATTCTGAGAGGTTGTTTGTTGCAAATATACATTTAAAAAATCTGGTATTCTCTTTACAATGCTATTGACTAGTGAAGGATATTTGATTACATACAGCCACCTGGGTATTCTCATGGATTTATTTATGAGTAGTTTCTATATAAGGGAGTGGAAGAGAGAATCTAGGAACATTCGACAAGTTTCTATTTAGTTACTCACTCGAAACTGGAAATAACCATGATGTAGTGAGATGAGTTATTCTGGATTTACACCAGTGCCAATGAGAACATAATTTAGCCCACTGATTTTATTTCATTTCCCAGTGGACATGGACACTCTACAAAGTGTGTTAAAACCTGAGTACTTATTAAGAGTAATATTGTCATTTACTAATAATTATTTAGAAATGCATCTTCTTCCTCTTTTACTTCCATCCTTTAGATCTTACGCCACTTTTGTCAGAGTCTCTGAGCACCTTCAGCATAAAGACTAACAGCAATTAAAAAATGATCCGTGAACTTCGTGAAATGCTTGGCACTCCTCACTATAAAATATTTTACTGTTGGCTTGGATTTTCTTAGCCTTCTCTTTTTAACTCCAGAATAGACTATTTTAGTCAGAACCTTTTTTTTTTTTTTAATTTTGGGGAAAACAACAATAACATCCAATAATTTTATCACATACCAAAATACATGTTATCTTCCTTATGAAAAAGCCATCCACCAAAACCAGCCTTTTATAAACAATGTTGCTAATAGCTATTTGACCTTTGTATTGACGTTGTTAATACCACTAAGAGTGGTATTTTCTAAGTGCTAATAAAACCTGTTTTACTTAAAGATCAGTTGCATAACAACTTTTGAAGCTATCAGATAAAAAAAAAAATGTTCTAGGTCAATTATTAGATTCTTTCCAATTCATGCTATAGAAAAATGCTTCAAAAAGCATTGCCTGTCTGATCCAAGAGGGCTTGCATAATCCTATAAACCACAGTGCAAATACTTTGACTTGATTCATATCATTTCTCACACGAATTGATAAGTGCTGCAGCTCATGTGCTGTGGACCACAAACATGGGCCATGAATATTTGAAGCTGCCAATCCTTTGAACGACAAAAATGAGAAGGAGGGGAGAATAGTTTTCTAAAGAAATGCCTAAACTTTAAGTCGGAGGAGCAGAAAGCAGGAGAATGACATAACTGCAGGAATCCTCTGCAGAGCTGGAGGCAAGAGGAGCTGCACCTTGCGCTGAAAATTTCTTCAACCATCTCCATTTATTTTCATCTCAGCAACATGCTGATAACGCTTTAGTTTCACAGCATAGCATGCCGCCAAAGCATTGCAAATACTATGCTCAATGCCATATACTAAAAAATCTTATATAAATTTTACTAAATAAGGTATTGTGTGTTCTATGTGGGGAAAATAAGTGAATTCTCTGAGCAGTAAGGGGAATCTGTAAGTCTGTTAACTCTCTGCCAAATGCTCATACTTCTTTGGTTTGTTTTTACCTTTCCTTTACTTTTGCAAATTTCAATCTCAGTTTGATCATTTTTTGGAACACAAAAATCTCTCTAATTTGTAATTCCTTTATTAGAGTCTTACTTTGAGATTCCTGATGATTCATTTAGATGAGCAATATGCCACAGTTCCAGTATTTAGAAAAAAATACTATCAGAAGACAGAAAATTTATCAGAAACAAAATGATGCTAAGGCCTAAAAGATCATACCTTTACTGTGTATATTATTATAACATTTCATATATCAACTGTATTTTTAAGGATCATAAAACACTTCCTGCAGGTTATCATCATAGGTAATCCTGTCTCCCACCATCACTGGGCAGGAGGAGAGTTCTGTACTTGCTTGGCGAGCTTAGGCAAGCTGTGGCTGAGGAGAGGACCTGCATGGGTCCCAAAGGAGCATGACGTTAGCCTCCAAAATGGGAACGCCAAAGACCTTTATCCATAAGAGTGTGTTCAGCAGTGAGGACAGCTACAATGCAGCATACCAGATGCCACCAGATGCTAAGCGGCTCACTCCTGGAGGAACCATGAGATACATCAAATCATAGAATCATAGAATGCTTAAGGTTGGAAGGGACGTCTAGAGGTCATCTAGTCCAACCCCATGCACACGCAGGGTCACCTAGAGCACGTGGCACAGGACTGCGTCTAAGCGGGTTTTGAAGATCTCCAGAGAAGGAGACTCCACAACCTCTCTGGGCAGCCTGTTCCAGTGCTCTGTCACCCTCACTGTTAAAAAATTTTTCCTTAAGTTCATGTGGAATTTTTGATGCTTCGGTTTGTGGCCATTACCTCTAGTTCTGTCAGTGGCCACCTCCCTCGACCTGCTGGAGATGCTCTTCTTAATGCACCACAGGATCCCACTGGCCTTTTTGGCCACAAGAGCACACTGCTGCCTCATGGTCAACTTGTCGTCCACCATGACGTCCAGGACCCTCTCTGCAGAGCTGCTCTCCAGAAGGTCAGTCCCCAGCCTGTCCTGGTGTCTGGGGTTATTTCTCCCCAGGTGCAGAACCTTGCACTTGGCCTTGTTGAATTGCATTAGGTTTTTCACCAGCCAGTTGTCCAGTGTGTCCAGGTCCCTCTGGATGGTAGCGCAGCCCTCTGGAGTAACAACTACTCCTGTGTTGTTCCTGTGGTGGCAGCAGCCTGTTCTGGCTGGACATCCCATCCCATCCCATCCCATCCCATCCCATCCCATCCCATCTCCTCTCTCACAACACATCTATGCAGAAAGGGAAAGTCCTGTGCCTTTGCAGCAAGGCCAGGCATCTCAAGAATGCTCTGGTGTAGAAGCGCAGAGGGGCTGGGGTTTGCTAGGGCTACAGTATGGGCACAGTCCGTTAATTCTACACATATGTAGCATGTCACTATAGGGGAAGGGTTTTGCCAAATGGCCTCTTTTGGCTGGGGGGTGATGTGTAGTGGTGATGCTGCTGCAATAGGAAAAGGAAGCAGCCTGTAAAATAGCTCCTTAAATTCCTTTAATGTGCAAAGGTTTTGGATGTTCACAAGGCTGCAGGGTGCTTATTGTCACCTTGCCATGCTATGACTTGGGAGAGAATGGCATGGGCTCAACGTCGATGCTGAGCTCAACCTTTGTGTAAACTGTTTTGTACACATCCAGCATCCACTGCATTAGCTCTCCCAGGGGCTGGCCAAGATAACTTTATTTGCTTTTAAAAATCTTAAGTGGAAATTGAAAATTCTCCAACAACATCACTAAGATGTTCATCAGGGACAAGAGAAAAAAACTAAATTTATCACTGGAAAAACAAAGCTGATATTCTTGTGAGTGGTTGGAAATCATTTTGGCACTGCAGTTACAGCACTTCAGGGTCTTATTTTTGTTATTAAAATTGTTTTTCTCAGCTTTCTTTAAAGCCAATCAGTAATCATTTGTGCTGTTAGGTTTGTTTTGGTCTGACAGTTTCTATGTCTCTCATTCACAGTCTGCTTTAAGAGTTTGTTAAAGGACAGCTGATAAAACTCCGTTTCAGATAAACCGAAAATTGCATTTATGCTATAAATATCCTCTGTGATTATGGGAAGACATATATATTCAATCTCCGTTCATTGGCAGGGAAATCAGCATAGAAAGCATGCTTGAATATCATTGTTCATTGCTGCAATATTATTTTCTCAGGGACATCATGCCAAGTCCATTTTTTCAACACTGACCTTAGCTGAACCTGTAAATCTTTTCTTTCTAAATGCTGACAAGTTCCAGGTGTACACTGTAAAATCCCTTGGCTCTCCTTAGGGTCTTCCTATCCACTACACCCAATAAAGATAAAGGAAATATGTTATCTCATGACCATAGCAGTCATGTAAATTGCCATTGTGAGATTTTCCCAGTCACTGATAATTTACAGTGGATTATCTGCTCTCTTCATTTATCTCCTAAGAACATTCAGAAAAATCGTAGTTTATGATATGGCAATACCAGAAGGCACTATAATCTAATCCCATATTTGAGCGGTGAAATCATCAGAAATCATCAGGCTTGATAACAAGGATGTACAAGGGACTCTACAACAGCCACAGAGCATACACAGAGCACAGTAAATAGCAGTTTTAATTATGAAAAAGCAACTGAACTAGAGACCGCACTGAAAATTCATATTTGAACTGAAAGTGTCCTTGAACTTTAGGGGAGTTAGACTGAGGATATAAATCACACCAGTGTAAACCTCCATCAGGATGTTTCTTTAACTTAGAAGGGTTTTGGAGAGTGCTAGGCAGGCATAAGGTTTCACTGCCATGAAAGTTCCATAGTGAATTAAGCTGCATACACAGTAAAAACATTAATCCAATTATTTCAGTAGTATTTCTTTCTTTCAGTAGTACTCAATAATATTTATTTCATTATATTTTAAACTTATCAATACTGTATAATTTTCCTATAGTTATCACCTTGGCACAGCAATAACAGGATGTTCCTATAGCACATAAGGGAAGGCAGACCAGGAGAGCTCTTTCTTCCATAGAGCTTTCAGGATTTGTTAGTGTTTTCTGTATTTCTTCTTTACGAGTATTAACTCCTCTGGCACCATCCCAAGGCAGAAAAACAACTCTTCCTGTGCAAATAAAGAAGTGACCTGGATTATGGGATTTGCTCAAAGCTATGAAGAGAATCATCAGGACCAAGATGAGAACTTGTGATTTACTTTAGTTCCTGGTTCTATATTCTGATTAGCAAAGCGACCTTCATCTCTCCTGATCTTGTGATATGTTTTGCTGCTCCTGAGAATAGTACTTTTTCTGCTAATGCTTTCTTCTGAAACTGAATTTTGCTTTCAAGTCTGGTTTCCACTTAGTAGGATGAATCCTACTGATACATTAACATTAAGCGAAATATTTAAATATCCTTTTGATCAAAGCAATGTAAGAATCCACTTCTAACGACAGTGTGAACCCAGGGCTTTGTACTTTTTCAGAAACAAGATGATGAACTAAGAGCATTTTTATGCCATCTAGTGGCCAAAGATAATCAAATGTCAAGCTTAAAAGCAGTGTGTGACTATGAAAAGGCACTGTGGCAAATCTGGGTTCTGCTCTGCTGATCCCTGTCTGAAATACAGCTGCTTATGCCTCCCTTTCTCTTTTTGCTGCTATTGATGGTCTTTTTTTCTTGGATAATTGCTGGCAGTGCTACGATAACTTTGGAAAGCTTTGGTAAAAAGTGACCTGAAAAACAGATTTGAATGGGTAATCTCAGGAGTACCGCAACTCACATAAATACTGTTTTCTTGGAATAGGGAACACACTTCCTGCACTGTTTGGAAAATGTGAAGGAAACTGTGGGGACTGTTGAGCACAAGCAATAAATAATGGTAGCTTATATATATAGCAGATGAGCCATTCATTTCCTGAGGAGATTTCCATGACCGTGTGCCTTCCATGATGGAGATAGCTGAGGTGACTATCAAGAGGACGCAGAATCCTCTATCTTCTGCAGGTCGATGCAGATGTAAAGGATTTTCTCCAGCTATCTTAATGCTGCATACAGTCATAACCACTTCTGCTCTATTAGGACCTCAGTGACAGTGAAAAGGTTGGCTGCTCCGCGTGGTGAAAATCATACTCCCTGTGAGCACAAGCCAAGCAAGAGCAGGGCCAAAGGTGTTTTGGCCTGGGGTTTATTTTCATCCTTTGCTTTTCATTAATTTCCAGAAAAAATAAAGATGAGGACTGATTTCTGTATTTTGTTACTATGATCTCTAAAATGCAATCAAGAGAAATATTCCTGCAGAAATAGAGTATGCTTAATTCAAAGCTTCACCAAACTATTGTTTGGAGTGTTGGAGTGTTAAGGAAAGTTAAATAGCATCATCAGCTGCAGGAATAATTTTCCTGCTTTTTGTTGGACACATTTAGTGCCGCGAAGGGGATTAAAGGAACCTTATGAGGTTCAACAGGGACAAGTGCAGGGTCCTTCACCTGGAGAGGAATAGCCCCAGGCAGCAGTGCAGATTAGGGGTTGACCTGCTGGCAAGCAGCTCCATGGAGAGGGATTTGGAAGTCCTGGTTGACAGCAAGACTCATGGCCAAGAAGGCCAATGGGATCCTGGCCTGCATCAGGAGGAGCGGTGCCAGCAGGTCGAGGGAGGGGATCCTCCTCCTCTACTCAGCTCTGGTGAGGCTGCACCTGGAATACTGTGAGCAGTTCGAGCAGTTCTGGGCTCCCCAGTACAAGAAGGACACTGAGGTTATAGAGAGGGTCCAGTGGAGAGCCACAAAGATGATTAAGAGACTGGAGCATTTGTCGTATGAGAAAAGACTAAGCGAGCTGGGCCTGTTTAGTCTGGAGAAAAGAAGGCTAAGAGGAGATTTGATCAACATGTTCAAGTACATCAAGGGTGATTGTAGGGAGGATGGGGCCTGACTCTTCTCCGTGGTGGCCGGTGACGGGATGAGGCATAACAGGTGCAAGTTGAAACACAGGAAGTTCCACCTCCATATGAGGAAGAACTTCTTTCCTGTGAGGGTGACAGAGCCCTGGCACAGGCTGCCCAGAGAGGTTGTGGAGTCTCCTTCTCTGGAGATCTTCCAAACCCACCTGGATGCCACCCTGTGCCACGTGCTCTAGGTGTTCCTGCTGGAGCAGGGGGGGTGGTCTAGAGATCCCTTCCACCCTTAACCATTCGGTCATTCATTCTGTAATTCTGTGACATTACCTGCCTTATTTCTTAATAAGCTCAACCGCTGAATAGTTGGAAGAAAACACAGACTGAGTATGCTTGAAAATAGATCAGCTTGAGAGCTAAAAGTCACGGCTACATAGATGTATTTGTGAGATATTTAAGTTGCCATTTTTAGCAATAGAATTGCACCAAGAACTGTCATGAGAATGAATATGATAGTGCATAATGTAGATAGGGTTTAAGACTGCGCATCAGTCACAGTCAACCTTAGCGTTACATGGAAAATGTAATACCATCTGGTAAAATGGTTTTGGCCTACTGAAGCTCAGCAGATCACCCTCTTTGATCAACTATGTCTTTCATCAAACTCTGCAGCCCTAGCTCAAGCCCGTGAAAAGGTCTTGGTAGGTGAATGACCCAAAGCAGTTCAGTACGTTGGGCCCTCATCACTGCCTAATCTGAAAAAGCCATGAGAGATGTTCTCCGTGAAGTCCTGCATGAATGCTTGCTTTAAACACACCAAACCAGGACAGGATCTGTTCTGTCAGCTGTGTGGGCTAACCTGGTTACTTTTGACCCCAATAAGGCAGCTGACACACTCCGGGGCACCCAGCAAAAACGAGCAGCCAGGAGTACATGGGCGGGCGACAGCCTCTCCAACCACTGCCTCTCGAGCCAGGAAGGACACGTCTCTGCCCCGTGGTTAAACTAAAGAGCATCAGGGATGGCTCTGCACTGGGAGCCGTGAGGGCAATAACCTCCAGCTGTGTGGCTGTGTAATCTGCATCTGGCACAGCTATCTACAAATTGAACATCTGTCCACAGCCTAAAGATATGTTTTAAAGCTGATTTAATTAGACCACTGCAGCACCCATCTGGACACTTTTAGCACTTTGGCTCCCATTCATGCAGTAAACAATGTCAGTGGATAAAAATTGTTATCACCTGGCCATGCTGCAAAGTGGCCAGAGGAAATGAGGAAGTGTCAGCTATTCTAGCATCATCAACTTTTGACAGATAAGTCTGGTGAACCCTCCTGAGGTGCCTAAAGCTGCCTTTGACAGCAGTCACTGCCTATTGAGATTTCCTGTGTAAGGTGGCCACAGCCATCAGAAGGGCAGTGGAGAGTAAAACGTGGCTTAAATAGCTGATTTAGGTGGTCCAATGACTTCAGAAATTATACTGCACAATGCAATTGTCAGTCATTTGCTTTGTGGGAACCCTTCCCTCTCTTATCCAGCTGACTGTCATATCCCTTTACCAGATGGTACTGGATAACTAAGCAGGCAAATGCTCCTCATCCAGCATCATGCAAAGTCACATGAGTTAAACAGTCTGTGTAGGTGGCTGACCTACAAAGAAGTGAGCGCCAACAGAAGGGCAGTAACAAGCAGCTGAGGGATAGTTAAATTTTAAATTGGTACACACGTTTCTGCAGCAAGTGCCTGACTACATCCTTAGTTTATATAGCTCCTTATTGCAGCTTAGGCCCAATAAAAATAGATTGGTTGATTCTAGGTCACCTAAGATGTCCATCAGGGATTTTGCATTCATTTAACTAAACTATTTGAAGATAAACCAGTCCAAGCTTGTGCATAAATGTTAGAAACAAATCATACAGATTAAAAGAAAATAAAATCATCTATGACAACTGAGAGGATCATCATTTTTTCAGCACTTTTTGGAAGCTGCAGGGGTCAAATAGATTATTTTTCATCATAGAAAATACATTTTAAATTATTCTTAATCTAGCTCATGCTCACTACCCATTGCTAAAGTCCTTTTTAAGAAAAACACTTGGAATTTTAACTAGTTACAGATTGTAGAGATAAAATCAGTGTTTGCAAATCTGTGTTTAAAACAGGCTTATGCGGGGAGAGAAGGGTGCTGTTTATGCATACATACACAGACTGATAGAGCCATCCTGGCCATCCTGAATGGTTTACACTTCTTGGGAAGTGGGGCCCTGTTATTGAGAAGAGGAATAAAATCTCTGTGGGGTCTTTCCCTGCTGTGTGTTTTAGCTGCTGTGATTGCAGGTGAGACTGAGGAGCCACAGCCACATCCCGCTGCTCTTCCTTTCCCTTCCCCTGCCTGCTCTCAAAAACCAGAACGTCCCCCCAGGCGAGCGCACAAACTTCTGCTCGTCTCAGAGTGGAAGGAGTTGCACAACCTCTTGCTTTTTTCTCTGGCTATCCTCCTTTTTTTTTTTTTTTTCCCTCAGCGATACCAAAAAAAGAAGCTGCACAAAATCCAGAAGCTGCTGACCATTTGTCATGCTGAAACAGCAGCAGCTTTATTTCTGTGTGCCCGTGGCACGTAGCAGGTCTTAGCTGGCCATCTGCCTCCAAGTATCTGTGACTTTCGGCATACAAGGAGTTGAAGGCAGCCCGGCTTTCCCCTGGTTTGAGTTCTGCAGGACAGAAATACAAAATTATTATTATTTTTTAAGAAAAAATCAAAAGAAACCCCATAGCTTAGAGACAAACTCTGAGAGAAAATGATCTCTCCGCTTAATAGGATTCTTGTTTTTGCCAAAACCACTACTTTTGCTAATGTGCTGTGAGTCATTATTGCCCTGTCCCCACAACCAAAAGTCTCTGGAAAGGAGATTGTTTTGGCTGCAGCTACTTCTGCACAAGTGGTACCACCTGCACAGAATCTGTCTTTCCATGGTCTAAAAAAGGGATTAGTCTTTAAAAGTGTGTAAATGAGGGGAGGGTAGAGCCAGGAAGTGGGGGTTGGTCTATACCACCTACATTGTGACTTTCCAACTGAATCATTTTCATCCATCTGTTGGCATATTGCAATCATATTATGGGTTGAAGATAGATCTCAAACAGAGATAAGTGACTATGGTATCTGGGCATTTCACAGCTTGACTGTTCACTAGAGCCAATGATCTTCTTTGGATGGATTTCTGGCAGAAAAGCAAAACCAAAGAAAACACCAACAATCATATCTGAGTTTTCCATTTACAGGCTTTTCTCCACCATCCTTCAACACAGCCAGCTACAGCATCACTCAGCATGGACATTGTCACTCACCCAGCATGATGTTGGTCTGGTGGCACTTCCCTGCCACCATGTTGCTCTTCAGATGGAAACTCTTTTTTCTGTATCCCATGTGGATACGGTGGCAACCTGAAGGGGCATACAGAGGCACGAGGAAGATCTTGGCAGCTGCTGGGCTTCACTGCTTGCTGCACTTGTCCTTCACCCTCACCTCTAGCCCCAGTGTCTGGCTCTTTTAAGAGGAATCCATATCCAAACAGACTGAAGAAATAAAGGGGAAAAGGGTCTCTCCAGACATATATCTCTTGAGGGCAGGACAGATTTTATCTTTGGGCTCCAGATGCCCAAAGAGCAGAGAGGAGAGTTCAGACATGCCAAGAGCCCAGCAAGAAGCGGGGAGCTCTGTGGTGGGAGACCTGTCCTAGTGTCGCAGGGACAGGTCACAGGAGAGCAACCCCTTGCCCGCAATGGCCATCACCAATGGCCAGAGATGGGGCGGAGGACAGGCAGTCACCAGGGAGGCTGCTGAGTTCAGCTGGCTAATTACAGACAGCAAAGGAAGAGTCTGCATAGTTTCAGTTTTCGTGGTTAAAGTAGATAAATAACTGAACTGGATTTTGAATAATAATAACATGTCTGCATTAAGAAAAGAAACATTTTATTTTGTGTGCCAATAAAAGCAATGCTTTATAGGATATCTGAACTAGCCTATCTGATTGTCTGTAGCAAACATAGAAGAGTTTATACAGCTTTGATGAATTAATTTTTTTCTATAAGAGGAATTAAAATGTCCTTGCAAGCACTATATTTAGTAACACTTCTGATTATGTCTTTTTTTCTGGAATTAATTAAATCCTTGCTCATTGTATGCAGCTGCACCTCTGCATTTCTTTTAGAGATGGGGATTTATATTAATCTGAGAACATATAATGAGAGCACTGAAGCTGGACAGACCTATTGAACCTGTATGACTTCCAGAATGTTGCTTACTAGTGTTAACACACTGCAGGAAAAGAACAGGTGACTTACTTACAATTCAGACTGACCGTGTAATTATTAGAATATCTAACTATAAATTTAAAATATTAAACATTGAAATAATTGTTGCAACTATGAGTTGCACCTTTATGGGAAGCATGACATTAAACAGCAGAATTATCAGGCTTATAATGCAAGCAATAAAAAGAATTAAATGAAATGATCAGAAAAAAATATAAGGGAGACAAAAAGTTTAAGGGAGACAAATGCTCTGTGATGTGCATGACTAAGCCAGCCAGTTTCCTGATGTCGAATGCTGATATACGTTCCAAGTTTATGGATAAAATGTCCATCAAGGCTTGGAGAAAGAGAAGATTCAGAAAATATCTCCACTGTAGTAAGGTAAGACCTTAACTACAATCCCTAAAGGCAGGAAGGTAACCTTTGGGGATTAATCACTGTATGCTTACTTTCTCAGGAAAGGGTGCAAGGTGTAAAAGACACTGCCAGAAGAAGTAGATATAGGACTAGTAGAGTTTTTGTTCATGTTTTGCAGAACAATTCAGCAGTTCATATCATTAATAGAAAAAAAAAAAAGAAGACATAATGAAATTACTGTTATGGATGACTTCATTGCCCCAAGACAAAAAATTGGCATACCAATTAATTTTCTGTGGAAGGAGCAGCAGTGGCTTATAAACTTCAGTAGAAACCTAATTTCATGCATTAGTAAAATAAATAGAATAAATAAAATCCATAAGAGATAAGCTGTGTCAACAAAACTGTCTCCAAATGAAGCGTTTTGATATTTTGCCCCATAAGCTGATAAGTTTGTAAAACTTATTTTGCTATTTCTACAGTGTGGGTGTGTACATATGTATTATATATATACACACACACATATATATACAGATGATATACATTTAAGCTTGCCCAAATAAAGAGGAAAACAGCAGCCTTATAACAAATAGCAGTATCTCACAGAAGAAAACAAGTATTCTAATCAGGAAAGATATGATTGAGCATAGGAGAGTTTTCAAATGCTGTTAAGTTCAAGATGTAATGTGCATTTTAAGGAATAAACAAATCACAAAGATCAAAATAGCATTTTCTGCAATGCCCAATGAAGATGCCTATCAACAAGATAAAAATAACAAAACAGTTCATTGCATGTCAGATGACTGTTTATCAGCTAGAAACAAATCTAAGTAGATCATTAAATCAGACCATCAGAGAATAGATCTGTATTAGAGAAAATTAACTCCATCAGTCAAAGTTAGATAGAACATATGATAATATCTTTGCATAAAATGCGCCCAGCATTCTCCAGGACTTTGAAGAAAAGCTAAGTGAGAATCTGGACACCTTTGACTGTGTAAGTGTACAGATACATGTGTGTGCGTACACATACACATGCACACCTCCACACACACAGAATTACTTGCCCAAGGTAAAATAATGTTCTGGCTGAGGGGTAACTACCAGAACTGATCTGAGAGACTTCAAATAAAACCCATTATGAAATGCTGTCAGGTTTATATCTTGATTCTATTCCATAAAACTTTAGGAAAAAATGAAGGAATGGTCTTTTAAACCAAGTCAACAGAAAGCTTGTTCCTGTTTTATCCATTGTCAACTTTGTTTGCAGGTCAATATACTTTTGAATCTTTATTGGTTTTCATTAAAGTATAAATTGTAAAATATATATATATATATATCCTGATGGAATCTTTGAGTTATCTTTCTTCCTTTATATTTTACCTGCATTAACAATTATGTAAGGACATTTCTGAGGAACAGTTCACAGGAAGTGATTCTAACAGGTGTTTAGACTAGTCAGAATTTATTCAGGAAAAAAAATAGTACATTTACATGAAGATTCCTGCTTAAACTACAAAAAAAAAAAAAAGGATGATGTCAGACAGCTGTCATGGAGTTGCATCTGTAAGATAACACTGAGTGTATCATCACTGTTGTGAATTGTATCAATAGATTCTTGAATGAAGAACCCAAACAAAACTCTATATACTACAATAAGACTCAGTCATACTGATATGACAGAGAGGGATCTGTAATTCCCATTTTTCAAAAGAAATATGTGTATCTTGACAAAATGTTCCACATTCCACTACCCTGGCCAGGATTTTCACTGCAGATGTGATCCCAAGACCGTGCCCTTTGTAGCTGTGACTCCGTGCTGCCTTGCTGGTCTTCCTCCTCTGTGCCTGAAGGAACACCTCTGGACGTGGCATCCGCAGGGCAAAGTGCACCAGGCAGCTTAGGGTGCACTCAAACATACAATTACTGGCCATGTGGACTAACCTCAGCAGGATGTATTTGGGTCTCCATCTGTTCTGTCTGATAGATGCTGGCCTCCTCAATGTTGTGAAGACTAGTTAGGGATCTCCTAGACTGACTATAACATTGTCTAATCCAAGAATAGGTGGAATTTGCTGGCAGCCTGATATTAGAGCAAATTCAAGTGAAAATGAAATGAAATTTGTTGCCAAGCATGCCATGAGCTTCAGACCACCTAGGAATGGCCACTGAGGTCCCATGTAGACCCTCCAGAGATCACCCCATGTATTCTGCACACATGTGCAGAATAAAGTCAAGGTAACTTGGCTTTACGACAAGTCGACCAGGAGGCAGCAATGTGCCCTCCTGGTGAAGAAGGCCAATGGGATCCTGGGGTGCGTTAAGAAGAGCGCCTCCAGCAGGTCGAGGGAGGTTATCCTGCCCCTCTACTCAGCCCTGGTGAGGCCACATCTGGAGTATTGTGTCCA
>NW_010582655.1:118170-131387 GCF_000705375.1 Tinamus guttatus | reverse complement strand
AGGAAACAGCCAGAAACTGAAGCATCAAAAGTTCCACGGGAACTTAAGGAAAAATTTCTTGACAGTGAGGGTGACAGAGGACTGGAACAGGCTGCCCAGAGAGGTTGTGGAGTCTCCTTCTCTGGAGATCTTCAAAACCCGCTTGGACGCAGTCCTGCGCCACGTGCTCTAGGTGACCCTGCGTGTGCAGGGGGGGTTGGACTAGACGACCTCTAGAGGTCCTTTCCAACCTTAAGCATTCTATGAACTTGACTTGCCAGGCAAAGGTCAGACCTTTCCTACTAAAGAGTGTCAAGTTTACTGCACCTTCTCATGATACTTATTGGAGGAAACCAAGAGAGCAAATGCTTCCCATGTAGGCTGAATCTCAAAATATCAGTAAAATCATTGTTGCAAGGATCCAAATGCAAAAACATTTTCAAGGCTAAATATCAGTACAAGGCACCTGTTTTCAATAGAGATATGCCCAATTACATGAGGGCTTGAATTTTTTTCTTATATTGAGCAGAACTGATGCTCTGTTACAAAACCAAAACTGTCCAACTATCAACCTCATCTGTGCATTATCAAGAGAAACTTCAGGAATTACACTTTGTGCATTTTAATGTCCCCTGGAAAAGCTGATTTGAAATTTGAAACAGCAGTTCATAATTACTTGGGAAAAGTAGAATCTGAAAAGTCCTTTTGAAATAACCTACTTTGTCATCAGCAGTACAATATTAACTCATTTTTACTGGTATTATTGATTTACTGGTGACAAAACAGAATCATGTAAGATTAAATAATTGCCACAGAATGCTCATACACACACACCTGGTGTGCTGATCTTTTGGGCTGCTGAAATAGGAGCTGGAATTTGCAATAAGCCCCTAGGTTCACAGAGGCTAGGCTTGGATGGAGCCAGTCTTTCTGTGAGCACAATGAAAGGCAAGATGCCCTTTTCTTCTCACTCTTCTGTAGAAATGTCTTTGTTTAAATAAGAATAGACTATAAAATATAAAATCTAAATTGAAAGTGATAGCTCCAAAACGTTTAGAGCTGGCTCTCTAACGTACATGTACCTCAGCCTCACAGAAAAAAAAAAAAAGAATACTTATCCTCATTGAAAATCAAGTTGTAATTCAAAGATCTGATCTAATCAGTAAAAGCATTAATTAAAATACTTGCTATTACCCAAAAGCAGACATTACATAAAGTTCATTCTATTTTTACATCTCCCTGGCTGCTATCTCAAGAATTTGACATTAACCATAACAATCACAAATGTGACTACACTAGGCCAAATTCTCCTTCTTCTATCCAGTAAAAATATAGAGGCAATGCAGCCGAAGTAATAGCTTTGAGGTAGAGTCACTCTGCAAGGACAGGATTTTGTTTAGAATAGGCAGTAATTGTCAGGAAACTATACTGATGTAAGTCCAGATTTTTATCTTATGTATTTGCAAGTCCGTTGTAATAGCACTGGAGCTGAGGAGACTAACAAGAGTTGTAAATGACATGAGAGCCTGGCTCCTGAGACACAGCTAGCCATCCCAGGTGCTACGGACAGCCAACATCCATATGTTACAACGCTTTACTCAGGTTGCAGGGTAGTATTTTCAAAAGCATCAATGACTTCAGAGCCCTGGCCCCATTTTCAGATGCCCTAGACTTTCAGAATTTCAACACACAGATTTACAGTAACATAAGACACCGTCTCCTGAGTGCCTTGCCTCTGTGAGATTCAGCTACACAGCCAAAAGCTCCTCCGTACATTACACTCCTCAATTTCACATTGAGGCTGCAAGATTTTGGTCTTCTTGAATGTGACAACAGTGCAGAATGGGTCAGAAGACCCTGTAGCTACCTCTGGACAGTGGGTAGTGCAGACATGGAGCACCAGCAGCGTTTGCATGGCTACATGTTGCTCAAGCATTGAGCTACTCGAGTGTGCACAGCCTGGATCTGTTCCCTGACCCAACTCGTCTCCTGCTCTCTTGAGTATGTGTGTTGCTCAGTGCTGCTCCAGGAGATGTGCTTGAAGCAACCCTCTTTAGGAAACTGCGACGATGGCAGGTTCTCATGCCGCAGTTGTGCCAGAGGTTTTAGGGATCATTCCATTGGACTTAAATATCTGACTTCCCCACGCCGCAAGATGCACTTTCTATGTGTGAATGTCATATGAGCTGTTTTTAATCAAAGCGTGGAAGGAAATTCTATAAATTTTGGCCAAACATGTTAGCATCGCAAAGTTACTTCTTACGTAACAATGTTAAATTCCAGAACACTAGCTATCTAAGGTTGTTTTGAATTGCATGATTGTGCAGTTATCTTTTAAAGGTTCTCAGGCAGAAGTCTGGCAGCTGTACTGCTTTTTCTTCAGGAGTGTTTTATATAGTCTAAGCTCTACTGTCACGCAAAGTTCTGCCGTTCCAGGGAGAACATCTTGGCCAACACTGAGCACTTCCTGGTTTTATAATGCTTTTATATGTCACAACATATAAACTATCATTAATAAAATTCAGACTGATTTAAGATGCTTAAGTTAAACTCTAAATATAGGAGTTTTACAATGTCTTACATCTTCAAAGTGTTATATAAAGTAAACAGTCCTCCACAGTCTTGTCAAACACACACAAATTTGGAAATTAAGGTGTAGCAAACTAATTCTATAGTTGAAGAAAGCAAAGAATGTGACCTTATACTACCTTTGCACTCCCCAGCATGTTAGGGAATGTTTAAAATACTGTCTGGATTGAAAGGACCACAGTGAATAGTGTTTAGCAAGCCTCTTTTTTTCAGCATTAGTTGGTGATTTGCCTATGTAGGCAGAACCTCTAGTTTCCCCTTTGGAAAAGTTAATGGCTTTTTGTGTTGCAACAGCACTCCATTTAAAAATATTGCTAACATAACCATGACTGGAATATGAAGGAAAAAAAAAAAAAAGACTCCTATTAAGCCCTGGACAGATGTCCTCTTCCATACAGAGGGAAAGGGAGATAAGAGGTTATGGCTCTCAGCTGAATGTAGCTGTTCCCTGCCCCAAGTCACTGCTTCCACTGCTTTTGCAGCAGAGGAGTTTTATGTGAGCCTTCTCCAGCTCGCTTTAGGAAAATCAGTCAGGTTAGTCCAGTCTATTCTCCATGTCTCTTATGTCATCAGGAAGTTGACAGAATGATCTAAGATAGATCTAGGTTTTCTACAGAAATTCTGATCAACTCTGGTAGATGATGGGGAGGAACCAGAAAGACTAAGTTTGCCCAAAACAAAAGGAATTAAGTGGAAGGTGGACATATAAGTAGTTTTGAATATTGTTCTAGGCATCTATCTACATCTATAGGTGACCCTGAGTGTGCAGTGTGGTTGGACTAGATGATCTCTAGAGGTCCCTTCCAACCTTAATGATTGTATGATTCTACATACTTAGCATTTTTGAATCCTGTTTGGATTCATAGCTACATCTGCAAACTGCTAGTTATCCCTGAAGATAGCTTCACTGTGATTCATAGCTCCTGTCCTTTTTTAAAAAATAAAGGACATCTTTTACAGAAATCCGTATGCCACTTGGGATAGTTGCTTTGTTTAGTCTTCCAGTGTTAAATCAAGGTCACCTTTCACCAAAGAAGAAATAGGAAGCAAACTCATTGCTGTCTCATTGCAAACAACTACTGGCCTAGCTTCTCAGCTCTCTGTCAAGACAACTTCTGTCACATTTCTTTTATTTATGTGTTCTAATGCAGTTGGCAGTGAAACTGCTTCACTTGCCGGTTCACATGTCAAATTTCCCCCTAGCTTAGTCAGAATATTTCACTTATATATGCCTTGATCACCTTCTAGGACAGTTTTAGTATAAATAGCTCTCTAAATAAGGGGAACAGCTGGAACCAGAAAGAAAGACTATGTTTGGACTCAGAAACTGAGAAAGAAAATTACTCCCACTGCTTTGACATTTTCAAAATAAACCATATAGAACTTCTGGTCTTGATTTTAAGTTGAGACTTGGTTGAAGAATCTATCTCCCACTGCTTTGATGTTTTCAAAATAAACCACATGAAACTTCTGGCCTTGATTTTAAGCTAAGACTTGATTGAAGAATCTATCTGCAATACCCATAGTTATGAAGTGTTGGTGCCTTAGTAAGAATATATAGGAAAGTGGAGTTTGTGGGGAACTGGACCGACGCCTAGCAACCGAACACCTGGAGGAGAACCAATCAGCTGGGAGCCTGTAGCCAATGAGTGCTGCTCCTCAGCACATGCCCACCTGCACCGGTATAAAGCCCTGCTACAGACAACAGTGGGGGAGTTGACCTCACTTTGTGTGGAGGTGTTGTTTGCTCTGGCTTGTGGAGAGGGCCCTGGCACTTGGCGCAAGAGTGACCCTCGACAATGAAGTCTGAAAATCACAGTTTCGTTGAGGTTGGAAGGGACTCCTGGAAATCATCTGTTCCACACCCCCACCCTGCTCCACCAATCAGTTACAGTAGTTTGCCCAGGACTATGTCCATGTGGGTTTTTAATATTTCCAAGGATGAAGACTCCACAATTTCCTTCTTTGACAACCTCTGCCAGTGCTCAACCACTCTCACAGTGAAAAAGTGTCTTGTTATGTTCAGAGTGCTCAAACATGATTAAGTGAGTGACACCATTAAATGTCGTCACTGCTAATAAGGCCTTTAAAGGACTTCCACTGGCTGCTCCCTTCAGGTGCCATCAGTTAATCATTCTGGAACTTGCAATCTAAAGTTGAGGCTGTTCAAAAATTCTGAATCAAAAAGACTGTTCAAAAGGTTTTGGGTCACCCTCTCCTTCTGGCTGACACTCCCGAGGGCTGTGCTGCCATTCAGAGGGACTTAGACAGGATGGAGAGCTGGGCAGAGAGGAACCTTATGAGGTTAAAGAGGGGCAAGTGCAGGGTCCTTCACCTGGAGAGGAATAACCCCAGGCAGCAGTGCAGATTAGGGGTTGACCTGCTGGAAAGCAGCTCCATGGAGAGGGATTTGGAAGTCCTGGTTGACAGCAAGACTCATGGCCAAGAAGGCCAATGGGATCCTGGCCTGCATCAGGAGGAGCGTTGCCAGCAGGTCGAGGGAGGGGATCCTCCTCCTCTACTCAGCTCTGGTGAGGCTGCATCTGGAGCATTGTGAGCAGTTCTGGGCTCTACAGCACAAGAAGGACATTGAGCTTCTAGGGAGGGTCCAGCATAGAGCCATGAAGATGATTAAGAGACTGGAGCATTTGTTGTATGAAAAAAGACTAAGCGAGCTCAGCCTGTTTAGTCTGGAGAAAAGAAGGCTGAAAGGAGTTTTGATTAACGTGTTCAAGTACCCAAGGGGTGATTATAGGGAGGATGGGGCCTGACTCTTCTCTGTGGTGGCCGGTGACAGGACAAGAGGTAATGGGTGTAAGTTGAAACACAGGAAGTTCCACCTCCATATGAGGAAGAACTTCTTTCCTGTGAGGGTAGCAGAGCCCTGGCACAGGCTGCCCAGAGAGGTTGTGGAGTCTCCTTCTCTGGAGATCTTCCAAACCCGCCTGGATGCCACCCTGCACCACGTGCTCTAGGTGTCCCTGCTGGAGCAGGGCGGGTCAGACTAGGTGATCTCTGGAGGTTCCTTCCAACCTCAGCCATTCTGTGACTCATATACAAAGGAAAATGAAGGGAATGTAAAGTTACATAAAGGTTACTGATTGCTGGACTGTGTAGCTAACCCACAGAGTGTGGCAGTGGCCAGCTGTGGTCTTGATTCTTCAGCATAAGGCACAGTCCAATGGGCAAGCTCTGGAAGTCCAGGACAGTCCCCATAACACAAAACAACTTGGCAGGTCTGAAAACCAGTGTGCAACTGAGTGAATGTTCAATGTAAAACACACAGAAAAATCTGTAATTAAGGCTGATGTTTTAAATAGCATAAAAATCATAAAATGCAAAGAAACTGCAATGCTTTGAATGCTAAGTTGCTGACTACTGTTTCTGAAACTTTGTAGAGGGTCAATGGTGGTGTCAAATTTGGTAGCAGGGTTAGATTCGTCCCAGTATGCAGGCAAAACTGCAGTTTTTGAGGAAGTGTGGATCATAACTTGGGAGGAAAAAACTGTGAAGTTTCTGTGAACAGTTTGTGAAGTTTCAAGCTAATTGTTTAGGCTTTGCATCTCATGCTGATATATTACCGTCTTCTCTACCTCATTTCTTCTACCACAGCTTTTCTGGTTATGAGAATTGGGAAATACCTGCACATTGCACACTGGTGATCTTCCTGCACAGAGAGGTTAAATCTTGTCTTCTTGGTCTCCTCAAATGCTTGTGTATATATATATATAGGCAGTGAAATCAAAGCTAACAAGAATACAGCTGTGACTAAAAAACACTGGATTTTGACTCTCCTATTTATAAGAGGTTCAGCGAAAGTATTTTACAATGTTTCAAAATGACAATGATTGAATTTTAGAATTACAATCTGTATAGCTGAACAATGGAGGAATATTTGATCATATACTAAGAAAGCAAAAGGTTGGAAAATTCCAACCACAATTCCTTAATCCTTAAGCTTAAAAATTGTTAATGACATAGCCTGAGTGTATTGGTAATTCAGTGAGAGTTCCTAAAGACTTGATACTCAAGTCTGTTCATCACATAGGATGGCAACACAATATACAGATTCACTTTTCAAGGCAGGTCTGTCATGTTCACAGATTGCAACAACATATTAGAATCATCATAGCTTTTAAAATATTTTTCTGATGTGTCATAGATGAGTGAGGTGCCCTGCTCCCATAAACAGAAATATGTTTTACTGATGTCAGATAGTGATTTGATTGTAAATAGAGAATGATTTAATGAGGCTTAATGGCAAGGTCCACGCAGTTGTTCACTGTATGGAGGACAAGATCAACTGAAAGTGTCAGGGAGACCCTCCTGTTGAGTTTTGAGGTTTGGAATGGACTCCCTTGCTCTCCAAATCCCTTCTGAGAGGAGGCTGGGGGCAGCTGCATTGAATCCTATTCCCAGACTTGGTCAGTGGTTTATGTCTAAGGGTTTATGTGCACAATCGATCAGAGGCAGAACTTAGCAAAGCTTCCCAAAGGTTTTAGCATGCTGTTAATCACTTACCAAGGATCTGTCATGCATAAGGAATCTCTCAGCCTTGGGGAGTAACCTCCAGAGTCTCCCCTGCTCCAGAGGCAGCTCCGCAGTGCAGCCCACTGCTGTGCAGGAGGGTTCCAAGGGCTCTGGGGACCTCTCTCCCCCTAACTATGGGGGGGAGATGACTGATTCATAGTCATAACTTGCATTTAGCTGGCTCATGCACAGTTAGCCCCTACCTACATGCTGTTTACAGGGAGATCAGGTTGAGGGAGAGAGAACACATTGGGGGTGGGAGGAAGGAGCACACACGTTGAAAGACTCAGTTTTGAGGTTTGGAATGGACTCCCTTGCCCTTCAAATCCGTTCTGAGAGGAACCTGGGGGCAGCTGCATTGAATCCCATTGCCAGACTTGGTCCGTGGTTGATGTCTAAGGGTTTATGTGCACAATCAATCAGAGGCAGAACTTAGCAAAGCTTCCCAAAGGTTTTAGCATGCTGTTAATCACTTACCAAGGATCTGTCATGCATAAGGAATCTCTCAGCCTTGGGGAGTAACCTCAAGAGTCGCCCCTGCTCCAGAGGCGGCTCCGCAGTGCAGCCCACTGCTGTGCAGGAGGGTTCCAAGGGCTTTGGGGACCCCTCTCCCCCTAACTATGGGGGGGAGATGACTGATTCATAGTCATAACTTGCATTTAGCTGGCTCATGCACAGTTAGCCCCTACCTACATGCTGTTTACAGGGAGATCAGGTTGAGGGAGAGAGAACACATTGGGGGTGGGAGGAAGGAGCACACACGTTGAAAGACTCAGATGATCTTTGGGTTTGAGGCAAGACCCCTGGCGCCCCTGGACCAAAGGCAGGGATTCTGCTGCTTGGGTGGTGTTATGATGACAGTAACAGCACAGATCAAGCCTCCCCTTAGAAAAGCTGCTCCAGAAATCACTGCTCACTAAAACTGATGAGCACAATGAGCTTCAGACTAGCATGTTCATCCAGTAGATGCTTTGAATGACTGCTGTAGTAAAGAAGAGAGGGACATTCCACCCCTCCTTTTGAAGCTGGACTATTATGTAAGAAGAAAAGCAAGAGGCAAGAGAGGTCCTGACTCTGTGGTCTAATGCCATTTGTTTAGGTACCACCACAGCAACCTAAATTTGAGACTGTAAACATTATCACCTGAACATTTACCACCCTTTCAACCCAATCCCCTCTCTGTTCCCCTTCCTGCAGTCCCCACCCTTCTGCCTCAGCCCCATCACTTCTTGCCATACTTGTCAGCTCTCCAGACCAAGACCGCAACTCTTATTCTTCATTTTCCAAATCGCTATGATTTTCCCCTTCCAAATTGTTTCCCCAACCGCGATCACCCAGCCGTCCAAGGTACACCCTCTCTCTGTAACCCAATTCTCCTTACCTTCCCCACATGACATTTTTCCCATGGCCTTAGCAGAAGAAACACGTCCCAGACTAATTTGTTTCGGGTACAAGAAGTTACTGGCCAGGCAGTGACAGGAGCAGCTGTGTGAGGGCTTTTACTCTGATTTGTAAAAGATTCTGGTTACAGGCAAAACCAGCAGTTGTTGATACTGTTTTTGCTTGGCTCACGAGCAACACAGTGTGGGAATATCGAGCCTACTGTTCAGGCTTTCATCTGGCAAAGGGCAGTTTCTGTTCCAGCCCTTCATTCTTAGGTTGCGTTTGTTTCTTATCCATCAGCTTTGGGCAATCTGTATATGCAGTGCAAGGCATGAACTCCCTCAAGGCTGCTCCCTCCTGGCTGAATGATCAAAATTGTTCTCCCATGCAGGAAGGTTTGTTGTCCTTGATTTAGATCGCATGAAAACCCACGAGCTTTATTGGGGTTACACACTCAGTACATCAGAACAGATACTGCTATGAAGTTCATGCTTGAACTAACTACTTTCCTGGAGTAACCATTTGCTGCTCTCCGGTACTGGTAAGCATTCATATGTTAATCCACTCTTAAGAGGGCTGTTGTGCCTGCTTGTATTGTAAGCCTTTATCAAATGACAGCAAAATTAATAGTTTGCTTTGTGCCAATTTGATACAAGATGTTTAATATGAAAAGCAGAATATAATTTTGGAACATCACTTATTTCTCTGCTGCTAAAATATTTTCATGCTTTTTTCTGCATTGCTGTCGATATCAACACACAGTCTCTCACCTTCCATTCTGTAAAATAGAAAAGGTTTTTGCTAAAGAGTTTGTATGCATCTATATAATTGCTGATCTTCTTCTGCTAAACTGATCTGCCCTTGGCATGCACTGTATGAAATTTCATGAACTGCAAATAAATTTAATCGTGAATCAGTGAATCAATGAATCTATCAGTGAATGCCAGCTGGTATAACAGAGAAGAGAATGGGAACATGGCTTTCTAGGCTGACTCACTTTGCAACTTCTTTAACGATTCTGAGAATGAATTTGGGTTTCACTGTAGCAAAGGCAGATGGTATTTTAAAAAGAGATTTTTCTGAATTCCTCATTCTACTTCTTCCTCTTCTCACAGAAACCAGTGGATTTTGACTTCCTTACGTGCTGTAAATTAGTTCTGAAGAAGTTAGTTTCTGAATGGAGAACTCCAACAGAAAATCCTCGAAGAATTTCTGAGAGTCCAGAGAGAAAACCAGAAAAAACAACTTGACTTGCAGAATTTCACCAGACCTATGACTGAATCACTGCTAATACAACACTAATTTAAGACATCTCTGTATATAAGGTACTGTAACTCCTCAGCAGCTTACTGTTTGTAGAGGGTTTTTTTTTTTCACTTGTCTCCCCATTGGGCAACAGAGAAATCCAATTTACATTCAATTGTTTATGAAAACAGACAGCTACTAAAATATAAGGCCAAACCAGATTGGAGGTAGCATTAGCACCTCATTCGCACTTCATCCATTACCCGCAGAGCAGCTGTCTGATTCTATGTGATTGATGGAAGCAGTTACTAGTGCTGCGATCAGAAGGGTTTACTACTAAATACTGAACCTGTAGGTCTCTTTCGACAGACCTAGAAAGTTTCTGCTTTCAGAAATAATTCAAGTTGAAGAATTATTTACAATCATGAGGGCTTCAGAAGGAAATAAGGGTGTAAGCTTTGTCCTCAACATAAGATCGTTCCTACTTGCAGATCCTCCAAGGATGGATACAACACCGTTCCGGAAGAGTCTTTTTCTCAGTAAAGCTTACACAAGTCAAAATACAAAATACAAAAGACAAAATAAACTCTTGCAAACAAAGGGCTTTGCACCGAAAAATCCACATTCTTTTTAAAAAGTGTCAAAATTTGGTCCAAATAAGCCAGTATTTGCCAGGTATACTATGTCATTTTACAGGCTATTTGAAAGACATAGAGTAATACATACTAGTGACTTGGAAAAGTTGTAACATGAGAAACTTTCCTCTTTGCTTCATACACAGATTCAAAATGTTCATGCTGCTATTTCAGAAATCCCAATTTGATCTCCCTGTGTGTGTATATGTGCAAAACACATGGTAGACTTACACTTACAATTACGTTCAGGACTGCCTAAAAAGTAGTGTTACAATATGCATAAATTATCTTATACATATGCATTTTTTTTCCAGATAACGAAGATGTTTGTGTTGCTTTACATTACAAGTTTTGCCATTTATACAAGTGAACAACCTCTTCAAGGCCAGTTCAAAGGAGAAAATTACTACACGAGATACATTTGTAGCATACCTGGTTTGCCAGGCCCTGCAGGTCCTCCTGGAGCTAATGGATCCCCAGGGCCACATGGACGTATTGGTCTTCCAGGAAGAGATGGTAGAGATGGCAGGAAGGGAGAAAAAGGTGAAAAAGGGACTGCAGGTATTGAATATTCATGTAAACTTATGCAGTAGTCTGAAAAATTGAAATTTTTCATCATCACTGTTACATATATACATATATAAATATATAAAAGATGAATGTGTGCATGCATCTGTGTGCCTGTGTGTATGCATGTATATATACAAAAATAAAATATTTGTATATATATTTAGATAGGTCTAATCTACACATATTGAAATATATGTAAGTATATATAAACACATAATCTTTCTTTGCATAAATGCTAACAAAAAGATTGGGGGAAAAAAAGAAATATGTGTGGCAGTAGTAGTGTCAAAAATAGTTTAATTTGTGCTATTAGCCTGAAATAAAAGATTAAGAAGTACTATGGTACATTGCAAAATGCTCAAATAGTAAGAAATATCTTGTGCATAAGGACCATCATAGGTTACTATGCTGCTAACTTTCCAAAACATCACCACTTCAGTTAGCAAGGGAGTGATTCTATTTAAAAATTGCAGATATATATAATTAGTAAGTGTAATCAAGGAATATGAGAAAAGCTCATAGAAAGAAAGGACTCATGGGCTGCGGAGTCCAGTCCCCTGCTTCAACTTGCCATTCCTGTCACAAAGTTACCAGCAGCATTTTGAAAGTATTTTTGAAATATTTTGAAATTCTGACCTTGTTTTTTTTGTTTGTTCAGACACACATCATAGCCCACACAATCATTTACTGAGATGATCTACATAACCATTAACTAACTTAAAATGTTTTTGAAGGTTTAAGAGGAAAGACTGGGCCTTTAGGACCAGCTGGAGAGAAAGGAGACCAAGGTCAGTCTGGTAAAAAAGGACCTGGAGGATTGACTGGTGCCAAAGGTGAAGTAGGTCCAGCTGGACCACCTGGACCTAAGGGAGATAAAGGCGACCGAGGAGAGCCAGGTGCACCAGGGGTCTGTAAGTGCGGAAAGATAGTTCTGAAATCCGCCTTTTCTGTTGGCATCACCACCAGCTACCCAGAGGAAAGATTACCGATTGTGTTCAATAAAGTCCTCTTCAATGAGGGTGAGCATTACAACCCTTCCACAGGGAAGTTTATATGTGCCATCCCAGGGATTTATTATTTTTCTTATGATATCACCTTAGCAAATAAGCATCTTGCAATTGGGCTGGTTCACAATGGGAAGTACCGGATAAAGACATTTGATGCAAACACAGGAAACCATGATGTAGCTTCAGGATCCACAGTGATCTACCTTCAGCCAGAAGATGAAGTATGGCTCGAAATCTTCTATACTGACCAAAATGGTCTCTTTGCAGATCCCACATGGGCAGACAGTTTGTTTTCTGGATTTCTCTTATACGTTGATACAGATTATCTTGATGCTTTGTCAGATGAAGACGAGCTCTGAAGCGGATGATGTCAAATCACACCCCAACTGGACAGCTCGACACAGGATTTTATCCGGCCAAGCATTGAAGACCAAATTAAAGAAAAATAATACGGGAGTTAATTTTTGCTTTGACAAGAACCAAGTTCAGAGGTTCAGAAGAATGTTTCTAGAATCCACACTGGGTTCTTTACCAAACAGCAGGGATAACACAAGGAATTATAATTAACAAAAGACTGCATCACTCCAGAACTGACTCTTCTTGAAAGTTATGTTTATAATACTATTTAAACAAATTTAAGATAATGTACATTTTTTATATAAAATATATTATGTTGCAATGTAGAATGGCTATTTTCTATATGACATTAAAGTAAAATTGAACAATTGGAAAAAAAAATCCATCTTTGGCCATTTTAAGATGAGAAAAATATTAAAAAACTGGCAAAACACTGATTTAGAAAATGCAAAGCAATAAAACAGCAATAGTTGCTTTAGAATTCACCTGAACAGGTCACAAGAACAGTTCATCTGGTATTTTCACCAACAAAAGATATTCACAGTTAGCTCACCTCCTAATAAAGTCATGCAGCTTTATACCAGCTGAGGACTGCCCAATGACACTGATAAAAGAACAGGTATTAATACAAAGGTATTAAATGTATAAAATAATTTTTTAATGTGTGAGACAACTGAAAACTTGAGATAGACAATCAATATCCAATGTGGGTATTCTCAATGAAATTCCAAGTGAATTTGTTATTCCTCCAGTATCATTCAATGTTTTCATGAAAACATGGAAGAAAATACAAACGTTTTGCTTTCGAAAATTACGTCAAAAAAAAAGCTAGAATGGTAACCAGTTATGAGGATGAATTATATAGAACAAACTGAGTTACAACAGCATTTTAGACTTACTTGTATTCATATATGTCCAAATA
>NW_010582655.1:83206-98701 GCF_000705375.1 Tinamus guttatus | reverse complement strand
GGTGATGGCAAAATCTTAGCATTGCCCAACCCAATTAAACAGTCTCCTACCAGGCCTCCAATATTTTCGTTGGAAGAAGGCATTGAACCTGAACTTGAAACACTGTATAGAAAGGTAAGTGTATTTCATAAATATTGTTCATGATATCCTGTGTCCCATTCATCCTTCACCAGAAGCCCTGGTGATCTGAAGGGCTTTGTGCTAAGATCCCCAAGTACTGCTTTGTATTCTACAATTCCGTATTCTACGGTTTTCTGTGCTCCACTTTCTCAAGTATAGCCCATCTATATTTTTGTGTGAAAGTAATGCATGCAGAAGGATGAAGAGTTTAGCCAGCAATATTGGTTAAATTAGTCAAGTGACAGTGCAGGAAGGACTTCAAGTGCGTGGGCCTCCAAAGTTTCTGTGAGGCATCCTTGGCTAGCAGGGTAGCTCATATGTTAATATATGTTAGTGTAGCTGTGAAGCGCTTCAGAACAGGAGCTGCTGTCAGGCTGACAATCAGGGCAGAGTTATTATCTGTAGTTTAAGAGGTAAAATAAACAGTTGTGCATGTGCATGCTGGTTATTTTGTGCTCATGAACCCGCTCTAAGATAAGCCTTTATGTGCACTTATAGAAAGCATCTTATTTTGAATTAAGTTGCACCAATTCAAATCTTTCTTCTTTTTATTTTTTAAACATAGTGTATCTGCCCTGGCAAAAATCAGTTGCAGTATGCAGTCAGCACAGATGAAAATTAGTTTCAGTTAAAACCTTTCAGGTCAGGTACACAAGTGTTAATTACTCTGCTTATTAGCAACTCTTTTGTACCCTTGAAAAAACTGTAGCTTTTTAGACTTAAAGGTAGATTGCTCTCTTGGGATATGGAAAGATTTCTGTAGGGCTGCTGTTGGCACAGATTTGAATGTGCCCTTTAGCTCGTGCTCTTTACAAATATGCAATTCTCAAGACATACCACAGATCTACGCAAGGTGTTCCTGCCTACATGGAAGGAGATTTTTCCCTAGCAGATATAGCAAACTTAGGCCAAGAGAGCATATGTTTCAAAAACACCATGTTTACATGACAAGTGATGTTTAAATGCCCAAAACACTTTTGAAACAAGGACTTACAGCGTTAGCTGCCTTTAGGCTGCACAGAGTCAAGATGGACTTCAAATTTTGTCACTGAAAGTTTTCTCCTTGGGCCTGATAGATGTTTATTTCCATGGGCCTGATAGATGTGAATTTCCATGGTGTTAGAATGCTCAACGTAAGTTATCTACATGGAAGGCTGTTCTCAGAGCTGGATTGTCTGTTTTAAAGCAGAGTCCTAAGAAAAAATAAGCCAATTCCAAACCAGCAGGTAAAAATAGGACTGGTGGGCTTTTCGTCTTCCTACTCAGTCCTGTAGGAAGAAAAATATTCACTACTGGCAGATTACTTTGAATTCCACATTGTTTTTCCAAAATGAGGATTGAATAGTCTGAAGATTCCATCTTCTCTTTTATCCCTGAAAGTCTTACTGCCCCTTTTGCCTCAAGTAAATGGATTCCCCTCAAAGAGGAAAATGAACTATCATAATTTTGCTGTGTAGAATACTCCTGCTGGTGGTATGTCATCTGCTGATTAATGAAACTATGAAGTCACTGCAGAAGTCCTTATGATTTAACACTCAGGAATTAACAGTAGTAAGTGTGTTGTTAAGTAAGCTAAGTGTGTTGTTGCCTGTCACAGGGTCTCTTTGTAGGACAGTTTTCTTGGGGCTTCTAAACACGCTTCATTCTTTTCTCATTTCAGGCAATAAAAGTGACTACTGCCAATCAATATCTTGTTGGATCTGGAGATTTTCAGGGACCATTTCAATTGGATATTGATATTTCCGGATTAATTTTTACTCATCATCCATGTTTCAGTCGTGAACATGTGTTAGCAGCTAAACTGGCTCAGTTGTATGATCAATATCTAGCAAGAAAGCAGAAGAATCTTACAACACTTCTCACAGACAAGGTATTTTCATTGCATTTTCATAGCTTGCTGAAATATGATGTGACAGTTGAAGGTAAACAGCTGAATTTGTGTCTTCAAACTATAGCAATGACATTTCTAATTATATGTCATGAGAGGTATTTTACCAGAAGATAAAAATTTAATTTTACATCTATTGCAGGACTGCCTTTTTAAGATTAGAGAATGCTTTGATCTATTTAAAATGAGCTCCACGTAGGTTCTGCGGTAAAAGCGAATATAATTAGCAGAACATGATAAAACTTAGTATTCCTTATACAGAATATCCAATGTGTTTTTCAGTGAATTATAGATAAAAGACTTTACAGAATTGTGTACAGGGGTTTTGCAGGCAGAAAGTGAAAGACTGTATTTAAGGATGGAGAAAAGTAAGTGAGATTTCATTTCAGTTGTAGGTTAGGAATAATAATAAAAAAAGTTTATTTCCATTAATGTATTATGATACTGACAGCGCATTTCCACATTTGTGAGAGATGCTGTCTTTTAAATTCTCTTACCTTCAGGAGCGCTTTCTGGTCCTGCCTTTTAGAGAAGTTCTTTTTGCAGACTCCCTATTTATGCTTTCTGATTGCTGAGTGTTCTAAATAACATCTAGATCAGTCCTGGCTGCTTGTTCAGATCCACCACAGAAAAATGAATCAGTGCTTCCCTCATATGTTGGGGCATTCAGGTTACAATTTAATCTTAAAAAGAACCAGCAAGACTCACAGACTTGGCATAACCCTGTAAATAAAGAACTGAGACAGTTCAGTGTTTTCTGTTACATAGCAACTGTCCAGTTCCTGTATAGATGCAGTACGTGCTATGCTCCATAAATGTGACCATCTCTTAATTGTTCGTTCATTTAAGCTTCATGCTCTGAGGAATGCTGTGCAATGTAGTATAGACGGTGGTGATGCTGCTGTTCCTAAGCCTGTAGCACAACAGAGCTTACCTGAATACAAAATTGAAATCAGGTAAGTACAGATTCATTAAATTGCTGCTTTTTAAAAATGTGGATTTTTTTTTATTTTTTGTTTGTATGTTTTTTGTTTCTGTGCTGGTACAGAATGTAAATTCATGATGGGATTTTAAATTTAGTTGTAAATTGTTCTAGTCATAACTAAAAACCATCCATTTAGATAGAATTTTGAGGGCTTAAGAATTCTTGTTAGTTGAGTGAAATACTTGAAGAAAATGTAACTTAGAAATCTTGTTGCAGAAGTTTTTTTTAGTTTGGTTACTTATTGATTATTTAGTAATTATACACTTTACATTTCGCGCAATTAAAATTAAACTGAAGTTTGAGGGAACATCACTAGGAAGCCAAAAGCTCACATAATGATGCAAGTGACATAATTTTTGAAGAGGCAAGGAAGTTAATTTTTCCTTTTGTTCATTACATGAAGCATTGACATCAAAACAGAGGGTTCTTGACTCGCTTCCCAGTTCTTAGATTTGCCAATCATATTTTTGCCTATGGTTTAATATACATGAAATGGAATTGTTTTGTTTACAACAAAGCATTTATTGTTCTTGGACAGTAAATGGATAGTAAAAAATATATTCTTATGTTTTGGCTTGGTAGTGAAACTTAGTATTAATTTGGCCAATGTACAGTGTTGAATTGTTAGTAGTATGATAAAATGTTATTTTGGAGTTACATGCTGAACAACCATTTAAATAGTAGATACTTCATAAAAAGAATTTATCTATATTCAAAGATGCGTAACACTGCTGCATTTGAACAAAAAGATTTGAACAGAAGTAGGGTCTTTCCTGAATAATCTTTAGAATAGTATAACAATTCCAATTTCTTTCTATCACAATTCTACTTTAAGGCTTAGAATCCGCATTTTTTTTCTCCCATAAAGGAGTAGCTCTCTGCTTTTGAGGCAGAGAAGGGGGATAGTGTGTTGTTTTCATACGTCTACTGAAGGAAGTAGCAGCAGGAGGTGTGCAGTTCCCATCCAGGACATAAGTTACAGGAGCTCTCTCCAGAGGAGGCATGGGATTTAGGAATGAGAAGTTTCACTGTGAGGGGGGGTTCTTAAATTTTGGAACCAGCTCTGAGATTTGCTTTATAGTTTAATTAGATAAAATGTTCCTGCTTGATATCTAAATATTTTTCTAGGTCATGCATGCGTTAGGTTAGTGTTACAGCATTATGAATCTGAAGAAACTCCGTTGAAATCCATGAGATCACAGTGTTGCATAAGTAATGGGAGATGATTTTGGCTGGGATTACTCTAGGGCTTTTCATATCTGTAATTCTTTCTAAATCCAACTCTTGTTGACAACTGTTGAGCATGCTTAGATAGGCTCAGGATTTTTTTTATTGCCATGGTGTCCAATCTTAACTTGGAGTAATATATTGGTAAAAACATCTGACCTACCCTCTTTTAACATTGCAGTCCCCTTGTGATTAATGTAGAACACTCGCAAGGAATTAAAATTTTCACAAGATGGGAAAAAGCGTAGCACGGAAAATCACCTTTCTTACTACTTCCTCCAGCCTCCAGTATCAAAATACCTGTGCACTCTTTGCAGTCCGTACAACAGACTTGTTGGCTTACCATCAGTTTGAGAGAGGAATGACATTTGAATGCAGAAAACTTGAAAATTAGCAGTTTCTGCACTCTTGTCTTCACTTGCTGAAGAGGAGGCCAGTACATGTGGACTTCAGATCTGGGGCTCTTCTGGCTGATGTGTTTCATTAGAGATAGTTCTCTCAAGTTTTCAGGTCTTGACTCCAAACAAAATACATTACATAAGTTATTGTCTACTTGTATCTGTGTCTACTCTAACTTTCTCTGTTTGACAAAGAAGAAAAGATTGAAGATCTGTATGGATAAGTAATACTCAAACTGCTAGCTAACAGGGTGGTGAAGTTACTCATCGTATTTTTCAGGAAGTCTGTATTTAGTCTTTGTTTTTACTAACATCACTTGTGCTTTTAAATAGTATGGAAGTATTGCTTGTCAAATCTTTAACTTGTCCTCTGTCTTTCATGTTCTTTGAATATTACAATTGTTAATGTTTCAGATTACCTCATTTTTAATCATATTATTTTTATTGGACATGTTTAGCTGCTAAGATATTACTGAGGAAGCAAATGCTTGTGCTGCATAATCATTTACATTATTTACAAGTGTGTGTTGGTGATTAAAGGTACTACTCTTTCATACTAATTAAAAGGTGAAAATGCTTCCAAATATGAAATAACTATTCTGAAGTCAAAGAAAAGCCCATTTAATTTTGTTTATGTTTGGAATCTTGTAGAGATGTGTAATACTTAAATTACCTCATAGCAAAGGACAGTTATTGTGGGATATTCTAATCATGTTAGGCCAAGAGAATGTCTGCAAGTCCTTTTTGCTGATTTCAAAGCATATTTAGTAATACAATTGTTAATAAGCATAACTTCATAGCAGCAGTGCAGGTTTTGCTGGGCTATCATTTGCATGCATTGATTCCTAAAATGTTTTTAATGATGTACAGCTGTAGTAAACACTGCAGAAAATTTGAGATTTCTAGGGAACTAACTATAATTGAAGACAGATTATCCAAAATGAAAGAGACTAGAGTACAGATATTAAAGGAAATCAACTCCCATCATTTTCACATTTGAGTTTTATGTTTCCTGGATTTATATCTCTGGGATTTATAGCCATCAGGCAAATTGAAAACCACATCGCTGTCTCTCAGTATTTCAGATTTTCACTGTATTATTCTACTGAGTTATACAGCTCTGATTTTGTACATGTGTTTGTATATTTCTAGGCAAACAAGAAGACTTCGTGATGCTGAACAAGAAAAAGATAGAACATTGCTTAAGACCATTATAAAAGTTTGGAAAGAAATGAAATCCCTCCGTGACTTTCAGAAGTTTACTAACACACCCATGAAACTTTATTTGAGAAAGTAAGTTTTGATAGCATGTTTCATGTTTTATTTGCCAGGAGTTTTAATAACATCAGTCAAATCTGGGAACTTACAACTCTGATATGAAGTGTGCAAAGATAAAGATTTGACCAATACCTGGCACCGGTTGAGCCTGCCACTGTCCTTTGTGATTTTGGGGTAGGAAGGATGGTTAAGATAAGAAGTAATTACTGTAAGAGAAAGGAGCTACGAAAGTAAGCTTCTAAGTAAAGAAAAAATCATTAAGTTCATTTGGGATGGCAGCTACCTACCATCAACTCGATTAGTGTATCTGTGATGTTAATTTTCTATAGAAGACTCTTTGGGTATGATGAAAGGAGAATTGTTTCCTTCTCTATGAGATATGTTATGAGCTTAACTGCAAACTTTTTTATGCTAGTTCATGCAGCATATTCTTATAATATTTTTGAAGGGAAGAGGTTGATCAGAGATTAGATGAGAAAGCATATGAAGCAGAAATTCAGGATGAGATAAATGAATTATTAGAAGAATATAGGGAAGAATACGAAAAGAAAATGGAAGAATATAAAGCTGAGCTGCAAGAGTGGAAATCCTGGAAGAAGGCACAGGTTTGTTTAAATCTTTAAGTTTTACAAAATTTACCTTATTATTAAAGGTCTTCAAACTTTGATTTGCCTGTATAGAAATAACTTAAAGCATATTTGCATGACCATACTGGTATTTAATTTAATTATGTTTCTTTGGATGCATTCTGTTTACCTAGAATTTGTTAGTAAATTAATCCCTAATTAAAACATTAAAATGTCAAAGATTTTGAGGAGTAGTTGCCTCCCTGGTATTGGTTTTCAGCACCTTAGGAGATTTCTGTTTTCTTTCAATTAAACAATTTGCTACAGTCATGTTAAAGTCATATCATTGTGACAAGGAAGAACATATGGATGAAATTTGTTTCTTTTTTGAGCAGTGAAGCAAAATATTACTGGATATTTTTAATGAGCAGTCAGTCACTGTCATCTCATGTGAATTCATGAATGCCTCAAAACTGAAAAAGGCAATTAATATACCAGTCTTTTACCTCTGAAAGACTTTAATAATGCTTGTCTGTACTGCATTTAAAGTCTCAATTATGCTTCAAGAGTTATTGACACAGGAGCTGAACAAAACACTGCAGCAGGACGATATTTGTTCATTGGATTATTTGAAATGGCAGTGCCAGCAAAGCCATGAGGCTGTTGTTTTCACAGTCGTGTGGCAGTGTGCTGCACTCCTCAGGGTGGCAGTGATTGTCCTTTCCTCAAGTATGTGCAGGATCCATGGAAGACACTTGACATGTCTGAGGGGAAGTTTGCATGCAGATGCTGGAAATGCCTGTTATCAGAGCACAGGTGGGCATATGACACACGAGTAGCCTATCTGATTTGTAGGATGAGATAAATGGAGACGTTAAAATGGGAGCATTCAGTTTGGGGTGTATTGCTAATGAGATCAGTTCTGCCTCTAGCCCATGTTCATTCACAGATCCTGGTTAAAAAATAATTCGATAGAACGTTATTGTTTTTATGTGCAGAAGTCCAAGAAGAAAAGGAAGAAAAAAAATCTTAGAGAAGAAGAAGAAGAATCTGTAGATGATTGTGATCTTGGTGAGGAACCAGTAAAACCCATCCCACCAAAAATGGTGAATAGCCTGGAAATAGAGCACCAAGTCAGAGAGAAAGCTGACAACTTCAGAAGGAAACCTGGAGAACCTGTTTTAATTCCTGAGTTAGTCCTGTCGGGAAGCATAACACCAAGTGAGCTTTGTCCTCGGTAAGATACATGCTGGCCTGCAAAATAGTTTGCTGTAATACATACTTTCATATTGAATTTCTTATTTTTTTCATACAATTTCAGAAGCCTGTGCTAGTCATTCTGTTTAATCTCATTACTAGAATATTAAGCTTCGGCTTCCAAAAGCGATATATTTTAAATTACATGTAACTTGTTTGTATTGGGCTTGGAGGATGAATAGACTCTCATTAAACCTTCCTATTTTCCAAGCGTGTGCATGGAACGGTGGTATATGTAAAGAAATTGTTTTCAGGATAGACTAGCTCAGTTCTGGCGATATCAGTCTCAGTAGCTAGTCTCCAGAGACCTTTACCCCAGGTCTCTGGTATAATCAACAAAGAAAGGAAAAATAGAGAAATCACGTAGTTATTAACCAGAGATTTCACTGTGCATAAGAAATTTACTTGTTTGTGTTACTTTCCGCTTTCCACATTTACACACACAATTTAACAAATATCTCAAAGGTTTTGTTCATTTAAAAAGTGCTCTATATCCTACTGATTCAACAAATAGCCTCATCAAGGAATATTAGTTCTACTAGACCTGACTGAAAATTCTAGAATCTTTAACTGAATTTTGTGCTGGTTATTGTGCTTTTGGGAGGGTAGTAGGATGATTTTTTTTTTCCTTAAATAACTCCTTTAAATGGAGGTGTGTCTGATGAAGCTAAAGTTTGACATGCTCATTCTAAAATCACTTTACATTCATGAAATGAACAACTGTTAAATAATAGTTTTTACGCCTCTGCTGTGTAATGACAATTTTGAAAAGAATAACATCTCTGCTATTCTCTTTGAGTTACCAGATTCTCATTAAAAATAACTAAAGAATAAAAGTGTTAATAAAATGATATAACAATTTGTTTGACATATTTACAGGGCTGAGGTTTTGCGACGAGAAGATGTGAAGAAACGCTCATCCTTTATAAAAGTCCTTTTCAATTCCAAAGAAGTGTCAAGGACTGTTACCCGACCAATAAGTTCAGACTTCAGAGTTCATTTTGGACAGATTTTCAATTTACAAATATTCAATTGGCCAGAGAGTTTGAAACTACAGGTAGATAGTGATTTATCATAGTAAGTTTTAGTATGAAACGTAAATCCTTTTGTATTGCTTGCTTTTTCTTTGTGATACTGTTCGGAATTAATAAATTATGGTTAAATATGGGAAAAAATATTAAGTATTCAAAGCATGTCATTGAATATGTTCGTGGATCGGCCACTTAATTTTAGAAAACCTATGATTAATATTGCAAATAAATTCGCCAAAACATTGTGCTCTAGAACTTTCATGCCAACACTGCAGTAAAATGATTGTACCATTTGTAGAAATCTCAATTATTGAAATGTTGATAAAGCTATATGCAGTTAAGTTGAAAACAAAAAAGCACTCTAAATATGAATTAGTGACTGGGTGACATGAATTGATTACAGAGCCAGCAGAATGTATTTCTAAGAGGAACAGCAGGTCCTGTTAGATAATGCAACACTAGTAGTTCAGAGGGAGGTGCACTACCCTCTGCTGTGTGTTACCCAAATGGCAAGAGATGCACAATAGTGCTGCTGCAGTCTGTAGAGTGTTCACTGACACTTCTTACTATCTACTTGAATTAAAAACATCTCAGTGTGGAATAGGAAGAAAAAAGGGCCTTTCTGCTGACCTTTGCTTAAATCGATCTGTGCCCAAACCTGGCCAAGGAGGAGGAAAGCAGCCTGCAGTACTGTGTGCCTCACTCTTTTACTGCACGGTTAGATTACTTAGGCAGTATCCTCACCTAGTGACAGTGCCACTGTCACAAGCACGTTAGTGAGGAGTTGCCTATTTTATGATGATACTCATTAAACTTTAGGGACTTTTTATACTGCTCCTATGTGCATTAGACAGATGAGGAGCATATGCTTTTAAAAGTATTCAGGCTGAGATAGCTGTTGGCAACTGAAATGTCTACTAATTGTATATTTTGAAATGTAAATAGATACAATTATTTTAATTTCAAAACAGTCATAATAAAACCTTCTGTCTGAATATCCTAATATATGCTTTCAGGATTTTTATTGTGAGAAATTTCAGGTTTTACTATTTCGTGACTGTGTTTTATTTCTAGATATATGAAACAACGGGCATTAGCAGCACAACTCTGTTGGCTGAAGTGTTCATACCTATCCCTGAGACTACCGTTCTGACAGGCAATGCTCCTATCGAAGAAATAGAATTTAGCAGCAATCAGCGTGTGATGTTGGACCATGAAGGAGTTGGGAGCGGTAGGATCTCTCGAGTGTTTCTCAGTTCAATGCTTCAGTGTTTCTCATTGAAACCATGTGAAAGTAATAGACTGGTCTGGGTTTTTAGAGTAAATTCCATTAAGAGCATTTACAAATTGTATAGCTGAATCATAAAATAGTTATTGTTCTTATTATGATTCTTAAAATTTGCTTTAGATTTTTTGTCTTCCTCTTACTAATTTTAAGCCGTATGAAATAATAATGTGTGTGCTTATTTTTTGGCTTATAGTATTAGCGAGCCTCTACTGGCTATAGAAGTTTTGTTATTATTTAAGTAGTCAAACTTCTGGCACAGAAGTGCCAGCAGATGGTATTAATCAGCATAGCTCCACTGGTTTAATGTTTTAAACCAGCTGAAGAACGGCTGTAGAAGTGTGTATGCAGCTGAATTCTTGGTCTTCCTGCTTGCTTTGATGGCTTCTTGGTAAAATGCTTTATCTCTGGGGCTGCAAAACAGAAGGATGAGATAAGGAAGAAGTCAAAAACATTGGAATAAGGATGATGTGTTTTAGCATACAGCTTAAATAGTAAATTTATATTGTAAGCTCAAACTGCATCAAGAGATGACTGACTTGCACACATTTGCAGTACATGAAATATATAGATCAAGATAGAGCAAAAGAACAGAAAAAAATGGGGAGAAAATTAGTGTTGAAGAAAAGTATTATGACAGATTTGTGTATAAAAGTCATTGACCATCATGGGCATATATGGGAAAGCGTGCCATAGATCTTTGGAACTGACTTGTCGACCATGACTGATTTTTTTTTTCTCTGTGAATTTCTCTTTCATTAATAACAACATCAGGCTGGATCTGAAAATTACAGAAAAGTTTATCAGATATGTTCACAAAAAAGTGCATCTGTAAAGAAAAAAAGTCTTTGATTCCTCATTAGAGAGAAATACACTTAGAAGAGAGCATGTTTATGAAGCATAGTCTTTTCTCCCAATCGAATCTGCAAGCATTTATCTGGGTGGAATGGAATCTTTCAGTCCTCTTCCAGAGGAGAGTCTTCACCTGTAACATACAGCAAAATCAAGCTGTTTCACATTCCCTTGCTTACCTAAGGGCTCAAGTTATCTCACTGAGTATTTTGAAGAATTAATATTTTTAAAGAGGTTCAGATGCTATGTGTTTGATTGCATCAGTATACTACTTTGCTTTTTTTTCTTGTGGTAGGTGTGTCATTTTCCTTTGAAGCTGATGGAAGCAACAAAATGACTTTAATGACCTCTGGGAAAGTATCCAATAGTGTCTCTTGGGCAGTTGGAGAAAAAGGAGTCCCCTTAATTCCTCCAGTTTCTCAGCAAAACATGGGAATTCCAAGGTAATGTGATACAAATCTTCCGCAATTCCAGGGAAGTTGAGTATTTAAAAATATTTAAAGAATAGATGACCTTCCTAATCTAGAATCATCGTACTTCTTTATCCCCCTAGGTTTAGAAACTTTTTCCTTTGCACTGTAACCCTATGCAGATATTGTAGGGTGTGCATTTTTTGGTAAATAGATGTTTGTCAGCAATTTCATCTTTTATTATGAGATTCATAGAAAGTATTAAAAGTTGAAGAAAACACAAGCTAGTTAATTCGTTTTTATGATACTCCAATGAAAGATGTAGGTACAGTCCATTTTTTCTTTTTCTCCCTCCTTTTTCTCCCTCCTTTTTCTCCCTCCTTTTTCTCCCTCCTTTTTCTCCCTCCTTTTTCTCCCTAAGAATAGAAGTTCCAGTGTTTAAGCTGCACATGGAGAGGCTATTGGAGAGATTTTAAGTACCATTCCTACAATTTAATGATTGCAGAGGATACAGTAGATGTTACTTTGTGGGGTGTCATATTGTTGATATTTGTGAGTTAATCACATGAAAACTCAGACCTATCCTTTAATTCTGAGGTAATACTCTTTCCTTTCACCAGAAACCTGTTGAACAATAGAATTTAATATATTATTCCCTTCAGAACAATATAATTTACCCTCTGGCTGCAGTTTAGGCATTGTGGATAATTTACCCGTTTTATTACTTTTGTATAGTTCTAGCAAAGTCAAGGAAGTGATACATAAATTGGATTTTGCAGTAACCTCAGTTAACTTCATTGTAATGTCTTAAAGGTTTTGTGTGCTTCCTAATCCTGAGCAAGGATCTCTCCCAGCTGATGGGTACTGTCAGATTTCTTAAATTTATTTAGAGACCAGATACTGGCTTTTAAATAATGCTGTCACTATTTTTGACCCCAGCTGCATCCATAGTTACTCTTATGCCTAATTAGAATATGAGTAACTTGCTAATTTCACTGAGACTAGAATAGCATGAGATAAAACTTTTTGTTTGTTTGTTTTTTGTTTTTATTTACATAAATATGTTCACAGAAGTTAACTTTAAACTCATGAAACTAATGTCTCACTGTAGTCAGTGAACAAAAGGGCAGCTCCAAAAGAACTCTTTTTAGAATCACTTTCTAGAGAGGAACTCATAGCTGTGACTTTGCATTGTTTACTCTGTGAAGTTGAAGGTGAGATTTTTTTCATACCCAGCTTAGTCTTTTCTGCCTGTGATTTTTTTCTGCCTTATTGTAATTCAGTGTATGTGTGTTTCTGTGTTGTCACCTTGTCTGTTGCCCCCAGAATTGCTGGATGTATTAGCTTGAGGAAGATTCATACATTTTTAAAACTTTCTTGATTTTTTTTCAGATAAGTGAACAATAAAGGCCAAAATTAGCATCCTTAATAAAGTAGCAACATTTAAATGCTAATAGAGTACTCGGGGATCTGACCAATATATTGGAGATGAGATGTAGGACTGGGGGATTAAAGACACCCTTCCACGAGCTTCTAGTATATCTGTCTCGACATCTTTTCACCCAGGCATTTCAAGCTTAGCCTAGAGAGACTATCTTTAAAAAGCAATAGGATGTATTTTAATGATATACCCTATCCATGGCTACCTTTGCTGAGACTTCCAAAAACAGATGCCAACTGTAGATCCTTTTAAGTATAGTTTGTTGAAACTTTTGTGTTAAGTGGCCTCACAACATGAAAGTTATCATCTTACTTTCTAGTAGCCAGCAACCTGGAATTATGTAGGTATATCATGAATCTTCATATCAAACACTTCTGTTACGGAAAAAATACCAAGAACGTATTTTCTAATTTTAAGAACGTGATCAAATTCTATGCTGTGGCTATGAGTGCAACTGGAAAAAGCCATGGTTTCCACCACAGTTTCCTTTACAGTTCATCATTCTTTCAGCTACACAGCTGCAAATTTGGGGAGAGGATGTTATAAACAAAATCATAGAAATTACACAGGTTTAAGGAAGCTAACTTCTTCTCTATTACAGCTTTTATTTGGAGGATTGTTTTTAATCACTTCAATGGCAGTTTTACGGTGCTTTCACAGAAAGAATGGCATTGTTTCAACCGGAAGGGTAAAAATTATATAGAGGTGGGAATGAGTAGGCAGGAAGCTCTCTGCAGTGTTCCCTAGAGAGAAAAAAAAAAATGCGTAGTGGAATTTACTAGTCAAGCTGTGGTGTGTGCTTTTTTTTTTTGATGGGGAGGTGGGAGTTGTTTTTCCTAAGATTGTTTTCAGTATTTTTTTTCTTATTGCCAAATTGTATCCACTTGAGATAAAATCATCTGATATCAATTCTGTCTTTGTAGTGCTTTAAAAAATATTGATGCAATTGCATCCATTGGCACATCAGGCTTAACTGACATGAAGAAATTAGCTAAGTGGGCAGCAGAAACAAAACTTGATCCAAATGACCCAAATAATGCAGCTCTGATGCAGCTGATTACGGTAAGTGGCTTTTACAGAGCTCTAGGGCTAGAAATAAAGATTTATTAATCCAGTAATATTCCTGTGATGAAAAACTGATATCACAGTTTATTAAAATGGATTCATTTAAAAAAAAATGAGTTTCATGTTTCCTTAGATGGCATGGACTTATGTAGTTGAATGGCATTAAAAAGGTAATTGTTCGTTAGTAGGAGTTGCATGAAGAGATTTAGTGTATTTTGGAAGTTAGGAATTTCCTAAACGTTAATTAGCAGGAGGAGATATTTATCCATCTGAAGTTCTGTAAATGAATCACTTTTGCCGGACAGCTTCCTAGATTACTCTGTTATAATTTTCCCACTCTTAGGATTTTATTTAAATAAAGGAGAAGTAGAATTTCAATATGACCTTAAGTGTGTGTGTGTGTGTGTATAAATATATAAAAAATGCATGCTCAACAAAAACATGCTTTTAAATATATAATGTTTCAGTCTCAGTTTTATCCATCTCAAATGTTTTTGCTTAAAATAAACACCATTGTATACCATTGTATATAATAACACCAGTGTATATTTGAGTCTTACAAAAATATATTACTGAATTTTCTTCTTTTCAGTATTAAAATGCTAATAGTTATTTGTCTAACTTAGGTTGCCACTAGTGGAGAGGCACGTGTTCCTGATTTCTTCAGACTGGAACAGCTGCAGCAAGAATTTAATTTTGTTACTGATGAGGAACTTAATAGATCAAAGAGATTCCGACTCTTGCAGCTCAGAAATGCAGAGGTGGCCGAGTTCCGAACCTATAAGCAAGTCCCTTTGCACGAACGAGAAATCAGTGAGAAAATCTTTCAGGTAAAATGTTCTCTGGAATTACTTGAAGTATGTTCTTCCATAAAGTGTCCTTTTTTCTTTCTTTTGCTTTAATGATAGTAATATTTGACTTGCAGTATAGGCATTTGGTCCCTTTAACAATGTATAGTTGTGCTGACATGGAAAAGAAAATGAGAATCTTATTCCTTCTGTCTTGTACTATTATCTTAATCTAAGTCAGCTTTAACCTTTCCTTAATTTGAAACATTGAGTCTTTGAATAAAAGTTGCATCTGTCAGTACAGCTTTCAATGTAGTTGTGAGGTCATCCAGAAGATTGACATGAACACTGAAAGCTACTTCTTCACCCAAATTTTCTGTATGAACTAAGTGCTTCTCCTAAATATTTTTCTTGCGGGGGTAACAATTATTCATATCAGGCCTGCAGTAAGATACACCATTTCCAGTTCAAATGGGATTTCAGTTTATGGCAACAGGTCAGCTTTTGGAAAAAAAAAAAAAAAGAAAATAAGGGCGGGGGGAAGATAAATTCTCCAAAGTTATTTTTAGTAATTTAAGCCATCACATAATGGAATTCTTGTCTTCATTCACAGAAGTTCGGCAGTGCCATTGCTATATACATTAGCATTAAGAACAGCCTTCAAAACCTCTGACATCTGTTTTGGTTTACTCTGATCTATATGTTAATGAAATACATGCTGTTTTTCTTGTATATATAAAAATATATATTTATCAAATCATAAACTTTTGTAAATATCTTTAGGACTATGAGAAGAGACTACGTGAGAGGGATGTGGTTGACAGCAAACATTACCTAGATGCACGCAGAGCAATTGTTGCCAACTATCTACAGAAGGTAAACTGCAAAAAATGTGGATCTTTTA
>NW_010582655.1:59326-83167 GCF_000705375.1 Tinamus guttatus | reverse complement strand
ACTGATTCATCTTAAGCATGACCTGAAGATGTCTTCAAAATTGCAAGTTAATCTTGAAACAGATCTAATTAAAGAAATAGAGGTTTGAGTGTAATTGGTGTAATATGCTTGAAAAAGGTGTAATACCCAGAATAAGCAAACATTCAGGTATTCATTCATTTTTCTTTCTCTTCATTTTCCTTCTTGAAAGCTGTCCTGCTAAGAACTTACATTATTTCCAGGAGAAATAATGTAACCATTAAATGCAATGCAAAGAATATATCCTGTCCTGCAACAAAAGGCAGAGGGCCTATTTTCCATCATGTTACTATAATCCACTAATGAAGGTATCATCTTCTTTCCTTTTTCTTTTTCTTTTCTTTTATTTTCTTTTTTTCTTTAATCTGCTCATTCGGCTATGGTGACTTTTTTTTATCCTTATGGAAATAAGTTTGAGGAAATATTGATCATATATCCAGGCAAGGTTTGCAATTTCAGAGTGTTCTGGCAAAGTAGGAAGTGATAAAAGCATGGCTGGGGATTTATCAGTATTGGAAAAACTGAAAGGTGAAACAAATCCTAGCCAGCTGGCAAATCTCTTAATCTTAAGAGGATAAAATTGATTTGATTTGAGATGGAACACATTGTATATTAGAAATATTCGTTCATAAGAGAGTCGAAGACAGTGGAGAGTGATTAAATTATCCAGACAAGTCCAGAAGAAAACAAGGCTAAGATTTAGTATGGTAATATTGAAAGTTGTTCTTAGCAAAGCTTTCAAGTCTATGTCTACTTATGCTTTGCATGGTATTGAAGTGTGTACTTAAAAATGTTGTTTATGCTGTTTGAGGAATACCAGAACAGTATTGCAGAGTAACACACATGGTATCTATATTCATCAGTCTTTCAGCTGAAATAGAAGTAGTCTTTTAAAAATAACATGTGGGTATTTTACACTTTCATAAACTGTCAATATGTTTAAATATTAGATAGCTCACATCAGATCTGAAACTCAGGCCACTCTGCAATATGATCTTTTTAGGCTTATCATTTCACTCAAAGGAATATCTCATGTTAGTCAAGATTATGAAAATAATTAAAGGAGAAGATATGTTATAGAAAATTGTTATTGCTGTTATGAAATGGATCTAACTTGGAGTATTATATAAAGGCATTATTAGATTTATTTGTGGGAGATAAAAAAAAACATTCAAGGCATCGCTCTTTCAGTCTTCCTCAACATAGTTTTTGGAAGAAGGGCAAAGATTTTCACCTGTATGCTTTAGTCTGTCACTCAAGCATAGAAATGAAAGGAATTGAGAATATAAAACATGTATTTATTGGAAAACACAGTATTTGTGAAATATGCCTTACTGACTGTCATGAGGTCCAAGCAGCTTTATTCCTCATAATTAATACCGCATAGATTCCCTCCCAGCCTTTTCCACAGCTTCATTTAAGTGCCCCCGAAGGATGGTTTTCAGTATCATCGATTGTTTGTTCTGTGATGGGGAGCTCTTTTTGATTTCTTTTTCTGCAAGCAGTTAAAGCTTCATTTTCTGATTGTATGATTTTTTTATATTCCTACATTTGGGTGTTGCATATGTCTCTGGAGAAATCACTGTACATGCAGAATAAGTATATATTAGGCTCTGAAAAAGTGTCTGTCATAAAGAAAATTTTCCTTGCTATGAAAGATGAGAATTAATGCATACTTGGGCTTTGTTGTTGTCGTTGTTGTTTATTTTTGATAGACAGAATGCAAGTATTTACATTTAATTCTTGGATTAAAAGCGTAATTTTTCTCTCTCTCCCCTGTCATCCACAGGTCCGAGAATCAGTAATAAACCGTTTCCTAGTAGCAAAACACCATTTCCTTCTCTCTGACCTGGTCAATGAAGAGGAAATTCCCAGTTTGGGGTAAGGAAGCTGTCTATATTGATTCCAAATCAAAGTAATTAATTTAAAACTATGTCTGTGTGTGTGTGTTTTTTCTTTTTGTTTTTTTTTGGTAATTCTATATGTAGTATAGTCTACAGTTTTCCAAGCACAGTGTACACCTCTGACAGTACAGTGTTTAAATAAAAATGTTTATCAAAACTTCTTTTTTTGAAAGATATCTCTTTGACCGAAGTAATGTGATAGTATATAAATATGATTTAGCATGATACAGTGCATTAGGATGTGGTGTGATTAAGCTGAGCAGAGCCCCAGGTGCTGCTAGACTGAATGATTTCCAGATATCACACAGGTGCTACACGCAGTGACATGGTGGTTCTACAGGTGATGCTCTCTTTGAGTCACTGCATAAGCCCTGCAAATAACGTGGAATAAATTCTTATTGAGGATTTTGTTTACTTTGATATCTTTTCATTTGCTATTGCTGGACATTGTCATACACTGTTGCTTTCAGAAATGTTACTGCTTTGGAAATAATTTCTTTTTTTTCTTGTCATATTATTATTTCTTGGGTTTATTAGTCATGCATCATTTTTGTTCTAAATTCCATACTTGTTGATTCTGACATTTCTGAGTTACCACAACGTAGATGGTTCTTTCTTAACATTGTTTGCTTAAAAACTATGAATAAATGTTACTTTCTTGTAGACATTGTTTGTGATCACTAAAAGTGTTACATCCTAAAGTATGTCCTAAGCTTTGAGAATCAACAGAATAAATCTAAACAGTCCCATCTGCTGGAGAAACAGAGACTCACTCTTTCTGTTCTTTTTTTTTTTTTTGGTTTATATTTTCACATTACAGGATAAAAAAAAATCAAAACGGGACTATAATAATCTTTTGAAGTTCTTTAAAATCAAATGCTTTGTTGATATTTTATCATGAATGCTAACTTATATTGGTACTATTTCCCAGTCATCATAGTAGTTTTAAAATGTGGTTAATATCTGATTTGTTTAAAGTAGTTAATATTTCAGTAGCTCACAGTTCTTTATTAATTTGAAAACAATTAATTTAATTTTCTCATAGTATATGATGAAATACTGTCATCAGCTATGAGTTTCTATGTAGATCCTGGAATATCTTCTGTCATTTTTAAAGTTAACATCAATGATTTGCAAGAAATGCCTGTTTTTTATTTTCATTTCTTTTTCTTTGGTTCTGCTTTGCCTTCGGTTATAAGTTCTGAGGGTCCAGGGTATGTTGTGGCATATTCATTTTGCTTCCTTTCTGTAGCCTATCGTTTGTTGTAGCTGTGAAATTAGATTTTTTGGTATATTTCTTACTGGTCATCATCTGCTAGGTAGTCTGTTTATAGTGTGGTAGTTTAGATCTCTCTGGAATTTGTCTAATTGTCTCATTTTATATTTTACCTAGTTTTGGAAAAAAAAAATCCTTTTTGTACATTTCAGTTATAATCCATGAAATGTAAGAGACAACTGGGTTGTGTGCTACTAAACAATTAAAGCAATCAGACATTTAATAGAGTTTTGTATAGCATTAACAAGTGTATGTATTTCCATTTTTTGTTAGTGCAAAATTTGCATCTGTGTAATGGAAGCACTTTAGTTTTGGATACTGTGCAGAAATTGATAAATCCTTTTTTTTTTTTAATTATTAGAATTTTGGGACTCAGCATTTTCAAATTGGCAGAGCCAAAACGACCCCTAAAACCAAGAAGAAAAGAAAGGAAGAAGGTGACAGCACAGAATTTATCAGATGGAGACATAAAACTGTTAGTAAACATCATTAGAGCTTATGATATTCCAGTGAGAAAAGCAGTGAGGTATGTTTAAATACCTATTTTCAGTAAGCATTTATTTGTTTTTCAGATTTATGTTCCAGTTTCAACTGTTTTGGAAAGCATATATGCATTTTTGTCGTTGCTTAATAATAAAGTACTGTTATTTTGTAAACTTACATTGATCATTTATCAATATCTGCTAAATTCAGGAAATATTTTCCAAAAAATTATATTCATCTGCCTGAGGAAAAAAATGATTGGGAAAATTTACTGCTTTGACAGCTTTATAGGGCAGGTGATAATAGATGAATTATACTTGAACAATCTGTTAGCATTCTCCTTCATGAGCTGTTTATTTAAAGCCGTGGATTAAGATGATTAGACTCCGATTAATTTTAAAGGTGATCATTACCTTCACGCATATTAAGGAAGTGCCTGTACTGCATGATGCTGTGTCAGGGAAAGATGCTACGTTTGTTCTGCACAAACTGGTTCAGTTTCACAAGCAATGTACAAGCACAGTATTCTTCCTTTCCCTGAAAGCCAATACACATTGCTTTTAACACATTATTTTCAGGCCACCTCATTTTTTTGTGCATACAGAATTGAGCCGCTTCTACTCTTTTATCTATTTACTGTAACAAAGATTCCATTTGATTTTGGTAAGTAAGTTCACACTGAGAAATAAGCAATTCATGGTAGAAACATCTTGATGAAAAGGGAAGGAAGATGAAAGCTTCAGTTCACTGTCAGTATTACAAAACTCTGCCAATCTTCTTGCATTATACCATGTCTTATTTTGTTCTGCTTTCTCAGTTTGAAAATAATATTCTTTTATAATCTCTGCTTTGTTGTTATTGCCAAAAATGTTGTGTGGTAACTCTATAAAAGTTAAGTATAGTTTCTTTTTCTTTTGCCTTTTTTTTTCCTACCCCATTCAGGGACTGCTGACTGTATAATACTCATATGGGTTTAACTTTGTCATAGAGGCCTTGAACGGATAGCGTGAAGTCTACACAGTTTATGAATGATGTGGGGATTTGTCTTAAACTGAAAAAGTCTTTAGCACACGGGGATTGTGTAAGGGAGGCAAAGACCTGCCAGTCACAAAACACAGTTCTGCTGTGGGGATTGCAAGAGCCACACACTTGCTAACACTATCTGACCTTCCTTTCTTATTCTTTGACTAAATAAATGTGTTTCCTAGGTTAAAGTCATGCCAAAGAAGATCTCAGAAGCATTTCTAAAATTGTGTATAGTTATTAGATGGTGTAAGGGATTTATACTTAGTAATGTATTTTCTGCCTTTTCTCGTCATGGTCTGTTTTCTCTTCTAGCAAACTTCAGCCACCATCTAGGCATTCAAGGTCCTTTAATGAAATGTTTGCAGCCTCTCCTTCAGCTCAGAGTCCAGGCGAGAACATAGATTGGGTGTTCAACCAGGTATATTATAAAGCTGACAAAATCACATCAGTTTATAAGAAATCGTGAACATTCCTCTTTTCCAAAGACAGCAAGTTACCATCACAAAGGTATCTTACTAGTAAGGTTGGTGTGCCCATTTCTGGAGCTCCAAAAACCTAGAGTAAAGCTGGAAAAAGTTCAGAGAAGGGCAGTAAAGATGTCAAAAATAGGGAATAGCTACTGTGCAATGAATAGTGGTAGGTCTTTTCAGCCAGAACAGCAATTACTGGGAGCTGGGGAGAAGGAGGAAAGTGCTAGAGATGCACAATTTTAGTAATCTGGAGAGGTTGGATAGAGATTGACTGTTCAGTGGCTTGCTCAGAACGAGAGCTAGGGATCTTTAAAGCTCAAAGGAGCAAGGTTCAAAGCAAACAAAAGCAGGTGGTTCTTCATGCAGCAGCCAGTAGGTTCCCGGGGAAGACACTTGCATGTGTTGTGGACAGAAGAGCTTTGCTTGCATTGAAGTGGTCACTGTGGGGATATTTGGAAGAGGGATCCATGTGGAGCTAACAAATGCAAAAATCATTAAAGGCTTAGGAAAAGCCTTCATCTGAAAATGTTGGAACCCTGGAAGAGTCACAAGGGCAACCATCATATGTCTGCAGTGTTCTTGCTCTCCTGGTTGCACATGCTTATAGCTGTGCTTGTAGCCTGAATTCTGGGCTCTTGCACTCTTGGCCAGTCTTGTAATTGATACTTAAGCTACTTATTTTTGCTATGGAGAATGAAACTCCTCATGCTTGTGAAGGAAGATGGATTTTGTTTCTACTTTCTTAGGATTTTACTCCAAAACTATAGCATTTTGAAATCTAGAAAAGGTTCTGCCATATGCAGACTGTTAATGAAGTACTCCTTTTAGGTACTTTTAATCACATTAGAGGTTGTCATGTCTAGTTTAGAAGTTGCCTGTTGGTAATAGGTAGTGTTAAGGGCTGGTTTCAGATGCAGCTGGGAGTCTAGCAGTAGGCGTCTTGGATTATGGGGATGCAAATACGCTCTTTTTCGGCTGGTGGCTGGATCACATGTTCTGTTTTGATTACCTTTTTTGATTAATTAGCCAGTAGCTTTCCCAGTCTTTGGTTGGGGGGCGGGCAGGGCTAGATATGAGTATATACACTTGTATTTAGAATGCACATCACTTTTTGGAAATGCTAACATATAAAAATAAATTTTAAAACTCATAAATGCGTAAATGCTTGCCTTATGAGTGCAAATTTTTTAAGGTACATGAAGGTGTATTTGTCTGAGCAGGACCAGTCTGACCTCCACAAAATAAAGTTATATTCTTCCAAATACATTGTAGATGGAAAATTTAGTATGTTCTAACAGATTGTTAGAAGTGCATTTTCTTTGATTTGATTGTATTTGACAGGTTTTAGTCCGTCCTTTTGTGGAAGTTTCTTTTCAGCGAACTGTCTGCCGGACAACAACAGCAGAGGGTCCAAACCCTAACTGGAACGAGGAACTTGAGCTTCCATTTAGGTATGGCAAATTAAAACTAAATCTTTTCTGAATGATAATAATTCAATTTGAGTATATGTGCTTAAGTTTTCCTATTTTATTTGAATAATTTTTGTTATTTAACCTTGCCAGAGCCCCTAATGGTGATTACAGCACCCACAGCTTGCAGTCAGTGAAGGATGAAGTGTTCATTAATCTTTTTGATGAAGTGCTTTATGATGTTGGAGAGGTAAGTTCATGCTAGAAGAGCAGACTTCAGTGCAGGTCTTTTTTCTCTCTTTTGTCATTCCTTCCAATATCTAGTCAATATGGTAAGATAGTGCTTCCAATCAAAAGACATTAATTAGATTTTAATTTCAAAAGGTCCTTTCACATAGCAAAATATTTCATTGTAAGATTAGAGCTTATCACACTTTGGGAAGATTCTAGTGGACTCTGTGTCAGATTTTTGAATTCTCCATCAGAAGTTATAGAGGAGAGGAATCCTGAAATGTAAGCAGATTGTGGTGCATGTGACTTTTCTGTATTTGTTCAGCATATGGCAAGCTTGAAAAGCATGCAGAATAATAATTGCCTTATTAGTAATTGATCTTACAATAAATTAAAAATTAAAGCAATAAAAAAAAATTATTAATACCATGATTAAACCATTGATTGATTTAAAGAAAATTAAGTTTTATATCAGGCTACTTTTTTAATAGGACGATCATGAAAGAGGAAGTGGAATCCACACTCGAGTTGAAAGACACTGGCTGGGATGTGTTAAGATTCCATTTACTACTATATATTTTCAAGCAAGGGTAAGTGTCATAACACTTTATGCACAATAACAGGCATTACAGAACATAAGTGTCATGGGATTCAAGAAAGCACAGGATTCTTTCCATTACTGACAAATTTTGAAGAGTGTATGTCTGAGCCGTGCTAGTCCACTTGCCTCTGCTAGGTCACTAATATCAGATGCTACCTTCAGTTCGGGAGGTCAGTGAGCGAGACTGACTGTTGGAAAGCTGAGGTCCTCCATTGAATGAAGTTTGTGTTGACTTAAATAAGAGGCAAGTAGTAAGAAGACCTTACTTTCTTTTAATAAATCCTTGGCCATTCTGTGCAGGCACCATCATTATGATAGGTCAGCAGGCAAAGAAGAACACAAGCTCTTTTACTCTTTGCAGGGAGATGCTCTGACCATAGAATTAATGCATTGGGCATGCAGTTCACTTGAGTGTAGTGTGTCTGCTCACAGCCCTTTGCAGCTTAAAGGACAAACTTAAACACTTTAATAGATTTCTTACCAATAGATGGTGAAGGACAAAGTTTGCAAAGCATGCTCAAGGACAAAGATAGACCTCAGTTCTTCATACTTTTTTTGGTATGTCACTCTATTGTGAAAAGAGACCAGTTGGAAGATCCCTATCAAATTAATTGCCGATTCCTCGCTTGAGGGGGTGTTGCGGATTGTCTTTGCCATTTGAGTGTCTGGGTGAAGTGTGAGTGCCTGCACAGTTCTTCCCAGCATTTGAGATCATTTGCGTAGGAACAGGACTTCTTACTGAAATGAAAATAAATCTGCTCAGTTCAGCAGTTGCATCAAGGTGCATCATGTAATTACATTTCAGCTGCAAATGAAGCATTTCTTTATCCTGTTAGACTAACACCGCAGCAGAATTTCTGAGTGGTTTGCTTAGAGTCTTCCCATCAAGACTTAACTTTGTTCTTAGATGTTTGATGACAGAGACTATCAACAAGAAACCATTGGTCACCTGTTCATCTTGCACTGTAGATGTCCTTCCTGATAGCAGCCATCTCAACCAAAATAGACTGGCATTTGATGCTTCACACACTGCCTATTTTAAACAGCAAAAAATTTTGCCAAAGCGATGTCTGAATTCTATTAAAACCAAGAGTTTAATCCACTTGTTTTTCTGTGTATACTTCTAGTGCTGACACTTGTCCAAGCAAGTGGGGGCAAAGCCCTCTTTTCTGACAGGTGCTTTCAGAAAAACCTTATCTCCTGTTTGTGATAGGAGGAGGAGGCACAAAGGGCTGGTGAGTCCGTTATAGCACTCTGCCACGGGGAAGTCGGCTGCATGGATCCGAATTATATATTATATACGCATTGAAGCGCATTCCTCACTAGAGGAACGCATTCCTCACTAGAGGAAATGGCCGGAAACTGAAACATCAAAAATTCCATAGGAACTTAAGGAAAAATTTCTTAACAGTGAGGGTGACAGAGCACTGGAACAGGCTGCGCAGAGAGGTTGTGGAGTCTCCTTCTCTGGAGATCTTCAAAACCCGCTTGGATGCAGTCCTGTGCCACGTGCTCTAGGTGTCCCTGCGTATGCAGGGGGGTTGGACTAGATGATCTCTAGAGGTCCCTTCCAACCCTAAGCATTCTCTGATTCTATGATTCTATAAGCAGCCTGTGTGTGCGAGGTGCCCGAGCATTCACACGAGCATTAGGTTACTCCTGAGGGCCCTGGGTGTGGTGCTCCCTTCAGGAGGGTAGGCCCATAGCCAGCTTCTCTGAGTCATTGTGCCAGGTAAATAGTGCTCTGTGGAGACTGCTGCTTTCCCACGGTGTGAAAATACACACAGAAAAGCACTGGAATGCAGAGCGATTACTCACCTGTAAATACTCTGAGAAGTGTTTGCATATATGTACATTCAGAGCTCCTGGTCATCTGCTGTAGCTGGCGTGTGTATGTAGCTGGTATAGCTGGGCTTCTGCTGTAGCAGCTCTGAAAAGCTTTCATAATTTAGAGATGGGGAATAAAGTAGGTCTGACATTGACTCCTCAACTTTATATATATATATATATACACACACACATATACACGCACATATATGTAAATATATAAAAATAAAAATGTCTATGTATATATACATATATATATATATGAAAATCTGTTGGTGGATAAGTGCTTTTTATGAGTAGAGCATCAGTTTGATAGTTATACATCATCCTTCCTGCACGATGTTTGTCTTCAAACATTTGTGTTTTGCTTCTTTCAAAGTACTTATCCTAGGTGAACTCACAGTGTACATATGTATGAAAAAATCCATGTTTCAATAAAAAATGGTGAAAAGCTGGTATTCTTTCTTCTTCCAAGAACTAGTACGTATGATTTTCCTGATGTTAAATTTTAGCTTTCATAAACAAAAGAGTCCGAAATCCTGTTGCAAATAATTTTAACAGGGAAATTTCTCGTGTTTTCCTCACAGTCAATTAGTATGTACCATATGTGATATTATTGTTTTGTACTTCAGAGTAAGATAGAAATCAAAGCAATAGAATGAGATTTGAATATATGTAATAAATGTATATGAGAAGGAAATTTTGGGTTTTTTGCTTTTATTGTTGTTTTTTTTATTGTTATTCATGGTTATGGACAGTTGATATGTACATATTAGTATTTCTCTGTTTATATAACAGATCGATGGTACATTCAAGGTGGACATTCCTCCAGTCCTTCTTGGGTACAGCAAAGAAAAGAACCTGGGAAACGACCGAGGTTATGACTCTGTGCGAAACCTGAGCGAGGGCTCGTATATAACGCTGTTTATTACCATTGAGCCACAGCTCATTCCTGGAGAGTCGGTCAGAGAAAAGGTAATTAATCAGTAACTGAGCTTCCTGATTTTTGCTTCCAGTGGTGCAGCTTATGAGATGCATATAAATACGTTTAGTGTCCTGAAGGACATGACTGCAAGTACTGAGTGTTCCAATTCAAGAGTTTTTAGCTCAATTCAATATAACTATACTTGTTTTGCTAATATTCTAACCACTCACAAGCAAATGCTGAAATACAAGGTTATCTGTTTTGTGCCTTCTGTACTTTTTTGTACCTGCTCTTCCCAATTCCGTGTCATCAGCAGAAGTGCTGAGCAGGCACTGTGTTCCTTCATCTAGGTCACAGGATGAGTAGATTGAACGATACTGGCTCCAGTATTGACCCCGGGGGTCCCAGCCAGCCTCCCACTAGACTCGGTGCCACTGACCCCTCTAAGCTCTGCCTGTTGGGCCAGTTCTCAATCCACCCCACTGCTCGCTTGACATTGCTCCTTGGACCTGACCTTGAGTCTTTCAGCTTCAGGATGGGAAATCATCAAGAATTAGTGCTTGTTGCTGACTTTATATGAAGCGAGTAGAATTAATTTCCTAGTGGATAATGGCATCACATAATCACAAACCAGAAGGTTACTAGTCGGGGATGGAGTCAGTCTCAGCAGAGAAGAAAAATGCACAGCCTGGGCTTCCATCCACACTACTGCTACAGTTCAGTAATTCTGTGTGTGTCCACGTGCTTGGGGGAGGGCAAGGGGAGAAGAGGCAAAGGAGCTTGCCCTGGTAGCATCTGCGTAGTAAGAGAGGTCGTTCTCGAGAATGACTTGTTGCCAGCACCGTCCTAGTAGTTGAATTACTGAATTGACTCATGGACAGAGCTCATGCACTACATCAGAAAGAAGCCTACCATATTGCAGTTGTGAATCACATCTTTTTTCATGTAGATGTGTGCTTAAGAGTATTCTTTTCATTTTCTTTCATAATTCTGTCATAGAGACATTAAATGCTGTGTCTTTGCTACTTGCTACTTTGCTACTCAGGGCTAAACAAGCACTGAGTTTTGCCTTGTTTAGATAACTTACCATAGAAAGTGTTCATAGGAAAATGACAAAAAATAACTGAATATGTTTTTGTTGTCCTTTATTACACTGCCTACAGATCCTATCATTTGAAGTACATGTATACTGTTTTAGCATGCTAAGCATATTTTTAATTTAATTTTACAGCATCTTTTTTTTTCTTCCCTTACCATTTTTTTTCCTCTTTCTTGCTGTCCTGCCTGAATTTCTATATAGATGAATGAAATGCTTAAGAAGGTACAATATTTATATTTTAACTCAAAATATTCTTACTGTTCACTGCTAAAGATTAATTTGATTTTGAGCCAGGCAGCAGTCTTCTTGCATTTTGAATGTAACATTTGACTCTGGTATTATATAATATTTCCAGTGAGTTAAATTAAATTTAAAAAATGCTGAAGGCTGCATATTTCAGCTATTACTTATGGCTAGGAAGACTCAGCCCGTTTGCCTTCTCTGTGGCAAATGTCTTGCTACAGGGCACGGCCCAGCAGTTTCACCATTGGTTGATTTGAGAAAAGGGATAGCAAAAGATGAAAAGTTTTGTGTATCAAAATATTATGAAGAATAAATTCTCAGCAGCACTAGAAAAGTACAATGGAGTCTAAGTAGAAAATCAAACTGCTTTGATTTTAAGACTTTTAAAAGATGGCGTGATGACAAAGAGCAAGTAATTGTTGTTACATAATTAGATGTGTGCTTTTGAGTCCTGCATTTTGCTTCTGGAAGATCTTGTGTAAAATCATTCCATGTATGTTAGACAAGTCTGACATACAAGAATTCACCTACAGGTGTCTTTGGCCTTCTCTGCAAATATTTTTTGGTATTGTCTAGGGTTGTCCCAGTATGGTTTGTATAAAAATTGCTAGGATTTTGTGCTTAACCCCAACTGTAGTTTTAATAGTCTGACTGTAATGTGAATATCATGTAGGGTCATTCTTCTAGAGTAACTAGTAGGTTGTAACTGTTCACTTTTAAATTAATGTGTGATGTTATCCCTGCAGTTTTATTGGTACAGGTCATTATGAGTGTTGATAAGTAAACACAAATCACCTGATACTTCATTGTCTGTCTGTGAGTCAAAGTACATACTCGAAGGATATTTCAGAATGCTATTAGGAAATAATTTTATACATAAATGGTAAAATAAGGCAAAGCATAGTGAAGTTAAACTCAAATTATAAGTAAGACTATTTTCATATAATTTCCACTGTCTTTTGAAGTTTGATACCCAAGAAGATGAGAAGTTGCTCCAAGCAGCAGAGAAGTATGAAGCTGAGTGTACATCCAAGTTTCCAAGTCGCCAGTGCCTGACAACTGTGATTGACCTTAGTGGGAAATCAGTTTTTATTACCAGATATATAAAACCTCTGAATCCACCACAGGAGCTTCTTGATGCCCACCCAAATAGTTCTCAAGTAACAGCAGTAAGTACTTAGAAATGATAGCAAAGTTATTTTAATGATTTCATGGGATACAGATTTCAGAATGTGTGTGTTAGGTGTGCATGCGTGCGTAGGCACACAAAGGGCCTACACATGCTGTATAGATAAGCTTTTCCTGAATGTGTGAATCTGAGGAGCAACTTGCTCGGTTTTGTTTTCTTGCAGGAATTGGTGGCTCGATATGTTGCTTTGATTCCTTTTTTGCCAGATAGTGTGTCGTTTGCTGGAATTTGTGACTTGTGGAGTACATCAGATGTAAGTAACATAGCAGAAGTTCCCTGTCCTCTTGCTTGTGATGTAGTGTCCAGGCGGCTCTGCTTTTGGGGTGGGCAGTTTAGACTGTGAGCTCTTGAGGTCTCTTCTGACCTAAATTATTCTGAGATTCTCTGATGGTGAGGACTATTTTTATTTCTAAAAAATTTATTTCAAAGAATGCATTATTTCATTATCTGAGGACCAGCGCTTGAGAAAAGCCACTCGTCCTGATGTAGGTGTGCCAATATTTTAATCTTTGATAAGTTGCAATTGAGCAATTGCTAAGAATACCTAATATTTCAAACTGTTCCTGTTTTTTTTCACTTAAAAAAACAATCAAAATGTTTTGTCAAGCTCAGGTAAGAGGATGGTGACTGATGATGAAGGTTTTAAAGACAGACCTAAAGTAGGTGATTGTAGTTCCAAAGAACTATGGAAAAAAACATTGCATTTAATGTCAGATATGATGTGAGGTTTGACATTCTACATCATATATGCAAGTAATTCCTGACATCTATAGATTGGCAGCAGGTAGTAAGTCATAGGTGATGTTTTTCCCTTGTCAATACTTTTCTGCAAAATTTAGAATAAGCCAGAAGACAAAGACCTGTTTTGTTTCAGAAGTGTTGGGAAAGAGATTAAATGCAGAGCTGATAACTAAGAACTACACAGTAAGACTTTTCTTTGTATCTCAAATAGCAATTTCTTGATCTTCTGTCGGGAGATGAGGAAGAACATGCTGTGCTCCTGTGTAATTATTTTCTTGGTATGGGAAAAAAGGCCTGGCTTATAATTGGAAATGCTATTCCTGAGGTGAGACGATATTTTCATTTGTTCTGAATATTAATCTTTATTCTCTGAAGTCTTTGTGTCCCACCAAGGGATAGAATTGTCCCATGTTGGCATATTCTTCCAGGAAGTAATCTAAACATTGGAGCTCTATTTTGTCAGAGAATGAAAAATAGATTGCAAGCATATCTGAGTGTAAGTATAGTCTGGTTTATATATTTGTTCCTGGACCTTTGCTTCCAGTCTGAATGCAGTAGCAGCTGTGGTCCTCACAGTACAGCAGCAGGTATCTGCAAAGCTGCGTTGTACTTTGACTACTATAAATGATCAGTCAGGGACAAGGGCTGTGGAGAGGGTCTGCAAGGTGTCTCAGCTGTGAAGAGACAATCTGAGACAGAGTAGGGGTGGGACTGGCTAAAGGGAAGGTGGCAGGGGAGGGTTTAAGTTCTTGCCAGGGATTCTGGCTGGACATACACGTGTCTATCCAGCTGATCAAAAAGCTGCAGCAAAAGTAAAGCACTGTTTAGCTGTGAGGAAGTGGTAGCATTTTTCAGGCTCAAATGGTTGATCTTTGCCTTGTGTGACTTAGTCTCCTGTGCACCTTGTTCATGCTGGCTAAGACTGACTGAGAACTAAAACACTGAGGTTCTTTGCCCAGGAGGAGATGCATTTTTTCCCATGAAACACTCAGATGGCCAAGTAGCCAATATGCTCCTTTGAAAGACATGGGAGACTGTTTATAATGTCGATTTCTATCGTTAGCATCTCAAATTACAAAACATTTGTGAAGGTTTTGATCAATAGAAGTGAGGGAACAATCTTTGATAGACACGTTTCTTTAGCACGTTCTCAGGTTCTGCAGCAGCAGGAACAGGCACTCGATTCTGTTCCGTCTCGTCCAAAAACCATGTTGATGGTAGGACTCCTTAAGGAAGCATTCAGTGCATGTATGCTGTTAACGGGTGGAGGCTATTACAGGTATTTCAAGAGGAGCAAAAAAAGCCATGCTCAGCATTGCAGACCAATCCTTCAAGCTGCTGTAGGACCCACCAAATTCCAGGAGGATGGGAGAAGGAAGGATGGATAAATATGGATGGATGGCATGCAGCTGGTCGGAGAGGTGTCGTACTAAGGCGCTTTTACATATAGCACTTTTACATATAGGCAGACGTTTTTAATCTATCATAGTTTTGTATAGATGTGAGAAAAACCTAAATTTACCTCTACAAAAGAAATATGCAATGTGATTTTCATTATTATGTTTAACTGATTTTTTCATAACATAAAACTACTTCCTCTGCTGAGGGAATGAAGGAGTCTTCTGGAAGTGATTATTTCACATCAGTTCTTAGTTGAACTAGGATGACTTGTAGAATTTATATTTAAAGAATGGCTTGGGGCTGTGTGCTTCAAACATTCCTCTGCCACTTAAAGGAGACAAAAAGCACGTAATATTCTCTGTTAGTTGATTGAATTGTAATAATCTGTAAATTCCCAACCAGTTTGCCAAAAAAAAAAAAAATACTATTAATCTCAATAGTAAAAATTGAATATTCCAAACAGTACTATTAATCTCAATAGTAAAAATTGAATACTCCAAATGGCATACTATCTTTGGAGATGATTTTTAAACATCTTTCTCATTTTTTTTTCCTTCCTAGGGAGCAACTGCATATGTGTTAACTTCGGAGCAAAATCATTATACAATTTGGAATCCCAGTACTGGATGCTTTTATGGGCAGTTTGATACTTTCTGTCCATTAAAAAATGTGTACTGTCTGATCAGCTGTGATAATGTAAGAGCTTCCGGGCTTTCCATATTTCTGTATTCTACTGTCTCTATATATTCCCTACAAGAATTGAAACTGTTCTTTTTTTCATTGCCTGTATCATGAGTTCGTGCATTAGTTCAAGTACATCTCTGCTAAGTAAGTCATGGCATTAATTATTTTATCTGATTTTAGTTAGGATTTTCAGCCATATGAGCTAGCTAAGTAGTTAAAATGTGAACTTTTTTATCACTATTTAGGCAGATCATAAAGTCATTCTATGTGATTTTCGTTACGAGGTTTTACTTATCCTAAAGTCTGTTGAAAATGGCATGTTTTCAATTTTGCAACTTGTTTGGCCTTAGAGGATGTTTGGCTTCCTACCTCTTAACCAGCAGCTCGGCAGAGCTGGTGTTTGCAGGAGACACGGAGCTGGAAAAGGCCAAGCCCTTTGGGAAGAGCCATTGAGCGGTGGGCACAGGCTGCGGGGGTACAAAGCAGGCAAACCACAAGGCAGCAAGAACAACTGCATTGATTTTTCTGTCTGCCATCAAATCTCCTATTTGCTATAAAACAAGTAACATGAATGCCTGTTCACAGTATACCGCTATTCCTAGTGTGGCTGGCTCACGTAAGAACTGTGAGCTGAGCTCGGGGCAGGACGTGGTGCAGAGGGGTTGCTGCACGACCCCTCCACGGAGGCGGCAGAGCTGAGCCTGGCTGGGAGGCACCTGCGCCTTTTGGCTGGTGCCAGAGTAAACCCCCTGCTGGGCTGGAGGCGAAAACTCACCGCTGACAAGGACACGAGCACCAGGGAGAGATGTGCCAAAGTCTGAAATGGGAGGGAAGATGCCCAAGACGGGATAGACAAGCCCTGTCCCGGTGCCGAAGCCGCACGTGCCCTGGGACGATGCAGCATTGGCTTGCTTCACATGAATTCACACTGCTGATTCCTACAGCACATCAAGAATGTATAGTATTTGATTTCTGTGTGTGCAGAATGTGTTCCATTATGTGCTAAAAGTTTCTTTTACATACTGTCAACTTTATTTTAGATCTGGTTTAATATTCAAGAATATGATTCGCCAGTGAGGATAAATTTTGACACCAGCAAAGCAAAGCTGTGGAAGTCCTTCTTTTCAAGAAGCTTACCCTACCCTGGCCTTGCCAGTGTTCAGGTATCAATGTACCCTTTACCCACTAAATTTGAGGGAATGGGAGATCACAGACACTATGTAGAGGAACAGACTGAGTTCTTTGGATTGCTGTGATTTTACAATATTTTAATATACTTAATATATTTTACAAAATGTTTTTAAAATACCAAGGAGAAATACTTCGAAATGAATGTGCATCTGTTGTCCTCAAAAATGCCCCTGTAAGAAAGCTCTGAGGACAACAGCATAGAGGGACAAATTTTTAACAAAGCCAAAAAAGTAGCTCGATACTGTAACCTTTGTCTATCAAGCAGCCATGAATTTCAGTCCGTACTAACATGACATGAATTTCTCTACTGTTAATCTCATGCATAAAAAAGAGTGAAGATTACTGAAAATAAATAAATAAATGGAGAGTTACACACAATGGCTTCTTATGTTCTTATTTTGTTTCATTTTACTAAGTAATGGATTGTTCTGGCGTAATTGTGAGCTTATTTATATGCACTATGACCACAACGTAGCTTTAGGAGTTACTGTACAGCTAGGAGAAACCGTAGTTTTTTAATATTTTAACAACTTTTATGTTTTTAACTTTATGTTATTTAACTTTAATGTTTTATATATTACTAGCCTGAAGAATTAATATATCAGCCTTCGGACAAGGCAGCTGTGGTGGAACTACAGGGCAGGTAATTCTACCTCTAAACCAAATACTGCCAAAATTTTAAATGCCTTCTCACTAAGAGAGGAGCAGTGTGCAGCACTCCTCAAGGAGCTGCTTTGAGGGTGGGGAATTTACCATGGTCTAAACCAGAAACTCTCCTCAGCAGTCTTTTTTCATTCCCTTTAATCCAGATTGACAGAAGTGGGGGGGAGAAAAGAAAGCACAGCTGAGCAATTCCACTGTTGCAGAATTTCTTAGTAAGCTAAAGTAGATTAGGGGCAGAAAGAAAGGAGAGGAATAGACTAAAACTGGTGTAAGCCCCTGGATTCCTCTGCTCATGCTGAACACGGGATGTAACACAGCAAATGGCTGTGCTGGCAGTGCTTTCCTGCACGTTTAGGTATTGATGAGTTTAACTGAGGTCACTTGTATTCCCCATAATCTATATGCAGCAAGTGGGTCAAGGGAGAGCATTTCAGCTGTCCAGTAAATACTAGCATGTAATAATATGCATTTCACTGCAGGATTGAAAAAATATTAAAGGAGAAGATTATGGAATGGAGACCAAGGCATCTCACACGCTGGAACAGATACTGTACGTCTGCCCTGCGCCACTTTCTGCCTCTGCTGGAGCAGAACCGTGGCAAAGACGTGGAAGAAGATCATCAGGCAGAGCTGCAAAAGCAGCTAGGAGATTACAGGGTACAGTTGTGAGAATGTGTGCCCTGTGCTGTGAAACTAATGCATGAGAATGGCAGACCCTGCAGGATCTGTATTTACTTTCAGCATCATTAGATGGTGCAGAACCCTGTTAAAAGCTCATTGCTCACCCCAAGTCTTGAGTGCCTGTACACGGAAGGATCACAAAGGGCAGTACTGATGGTCCATTCTACTCTGTTTGAAAATGTTAGAGAGGGGCTGCTGAATGTAAAGGAGAAGTGGCAACCCTGTTCTGGTACTGCTGTATCACAACAGCAACAATCTCTACTACATAAACACAAGTGCAGTTTATAAATGCAGGCAGGTGGTGGCGCTTGGTGCAGTTGCTCTCAAGTCCCCTCTGTAAACACCTAGTGCCACAGCCAAGTGCTCTACTTCAGCAAGGCACTTTGCTCCACCCTTCACTTGAGCAGCTAATTTTTTCCCCTTTAAAAAAGAGAAAAGAAAGTTTAAGTATTTACTAGACCTATACCTCTATCATGTGTGTTTTGCAGAAAGAACAAGTGGTGTCAATACTGGACACCACTATAGTAAATTCCAACCAAGTTCAAGTGTCTGGTAAGTATTCTGGCCAAACACCTCAGACACTGCAGATGCAGGAACACAAACTGCCACCCCTGACAGGGCAGAAAAGAACTTGAATCAACAAAACAGAATTTAAGAGTGATTTATTTATTCTGGTACTTTACCTTTTGTTACTGACTTATGTGTGAGGTTTTTTTTTCATTCTTCTCTCGCAGGTCTCTGGATTTCCTATTCACATGCCCTTTTCTGAAGTCAGACCTTTAATAGAAGCTGTACACAGCACTGGAGTTCACACCATTGATGTTTCTAACGTTGAATTTGCTCTAGCTGTATATGTTCATGCTTATCCCCAAAATGTTCTCTCAGTCTGGATTTATGTTGCTTCACTTGTACGAAACCGGTAGTGTGGACGAGGCCGAGCACCTCTGGAAACTGGCTTAAGGAGGGGTACACAGCAAGCTACCCCTCTACTTCAAAAGCTAGTGAGAACTGATTTTCAGTATTTTTTAAAAATGTCTATTTTAATAAAATATTTGTAATAAAAATCTATGGGGAAGTGCTGGTTTTTACACTGGAAAAAAATGTGAAATATTCAGCTACACATTATCATAACAAAAGGTGATTATAAACATGGTATACTAAGAAAAAGAGTCAGATCAGTACTGCACTAGTGCTGTCAACTGTTAATAATACTCTAAGTACTTGCCCTGCTACTTCAGTTCTTCCAAGACAGCAATAGTGGGTTGAATTTAGGGGAGATGTTCATCAGACTATATCAAGCACTGAGAGTTTTGAGTTGAGCTCCAGACTGGGTTCATTCCACTTCAGGCTTTATGTGCCTGCTCTTCCTTTGGAGCCTTGGGGCAGCACAAGTTCCCTGTATAGTCCAGAGAAGCACCTCTGGATGAGAAAAGGAGCAGCCCCCCCTGCTGTCACCTCCAGCATCTCCCCCCTTAGGTGGGGATTCCTGCCACAAAGGGACATGGCCAACACCGTGTCCTGCAGCCGAGCCCGGCCTCAGCCCTGCGTCCAGGGCTGGTCACGGCAACAGCCAGCAGTGAGGAGCAGGACACGCTGCTGGGTGGGAACGGCTTGGGAACCAGGACACACACGAAGGCCCCACTCAGTGCCTATCACTCACCAGCTGGATTCAGTCAAGCAGCCAGGGACTAGCTCTAACATTTGGTAAAAGTAAATTTGCACAAGCAAATTTAGTGTAGCCCACTCAGAAGCAAGATCTGTTGGAACAGCACCAGTCCTAACCTGTCCTGTAGGCTTTGAGCAGAGGTACATATCTGCTTCCAGCAGCTCCACACATCAAAACCAAACTGGGTCATCCATTCCAGTCCCCTACCTTTGGTTTACACCTCTGATTGATAACTGACTTCTTTGGAAACATTTCCAAGCACATCTCAAAACAGTCACAAGTTCTTTCCATGTTTGCAGAGCTTGTGGCTCTGCAAAACAGCATGTGCCTCCCCCAGAACAAGCTCTGGAGCCTACTGATACTATATACATGGATATTACAACTTAAAAGCACATATATTCCATATATTTGACATAAAACTTTTTTATTGATGGGAATGTTTTATTTGAGTAGGTTTCCAAGCCCAAATACAAAACCAAATGCCAAAGGAAGGTGAGATTTTTCCCTAGTTTGCAGTATAAAGAACTTGAGGATGAGAGGAAAGGGGGAGAAACAAGGCTTCTAAAGATGTGTAATTGTTACCCAAATGCAAACAATACATTTAAAATGATTTGCAGAGCTCTATATTGTGGATTAAAAAAAAAATCCCATTCACTTAACACAAAATAATCCAGTAGACTTAAGTGCCAAACTTGGAGAAAAGTGGCATTAAAAAAAAAAAAAGTTTTCCCATCTTCCCCAAATTAAGTAAAATAAACCCCAACACCCTTCAAATCAAATGAGATTTTGTGAGATTGTTACAACACTGTACAGTACACTCAAATAATGAAGATTCTTAAGTTGTGGGGAGGGCCAGGCTAGTAGAACCAATCTCACTCCAAGGCTTGTTAACACAAGATGCGAACTGCAAGTAAAGTGCACAACAGGGAGCCTGCTCAGCTAGGGGAAGGAGCCCGAGCGCGGAGGTCAGCGGTCACTCGCCAGAGCGGCAGCAGGCCCGAAAACCACACTGCAAGTTCTGGCATCCACTGGCGGTTTCGGCATGGGGACCTGCACAAAAACAGAAGGAATGTGAAAAGAAGAAAGCAGGGCTTTTTTCATTCCTAGCCCCTGATTATTCATTGAAAAAACTGCAATAAAAATCAGTATTCTTCATTCAGCACTGTGCAAATCTGAAGCACTGGTGACGTCATTACAGCAGGAAAACTTCATGTTCTTTTCCAAGGCTTTCCTCTCTGATACTTTTCAATAATGCATTCAAAATAGCACAGATGTATGATGTTGAGAAACACAAAATCACTAAGTCTCTCAAAACTATCTTTCAGAACTGAGGTAAATTTGCACAATGCATATTTAACTTTCAAGCTTTCAAATTCAGATTAGGACAACAGCATTACAAAAAAAAACTCTCCAAAATTTCTGCTAACGTAGAGAGTTTTTATTTTGGAAAAAAAAATAGTTTTCTCCATGAAATGCTTCCCTGTTGGCTAGACTTTATATTTTGTCACTAGAAATTCAAAGACTGAAAAGAAAAGCATCTTTATTATCACTGCAATTATCAAAAATCCTAAATCTAAAAATTAGTCCAAAAAGAAGAGCTGCAAGCACAGACAGGGTAAACAATATTGTAATTCTACCCACCTCCACTTACCTTGCTTACTGTTAACTCTTTAATTTGAAAAATTAAAACAATAAGATAGGAAACTTAAATTTATTAGTACAGGCTATTTCCTGCAGCCTTATGTCTGATTTAGAGACACACGTTTATATTCTGGTTGACCTAACTCTGGCACCCAACCTAACTCAACAACGCATTTTCAATTCAATTCAATTTCAACTTAGCAAGAGGCTAAAGGACTAACCAAGACAATGCCTCTTTTCCTCTTCAGTAACCAAAACACAAGAACAAAGAGTATTTGTGAAGTTTTTAATATATTTAGAACGGACTAGCAAGGTAAGGTCAGCATGGTTGTCAAGCAAGACAGGTCGCTTTTTCCACAAACTTATAGTCATAATGCAATTAATTCCCAGGAGTCTGGTGTCAGGAAATCAGCTTTTTGCTTTATACCATACCTCAGTGAAGCAATATTCTATAACATAATGAAGTTAACCATTTTATTGATGCATGAGACTGAATAAAACAAACCTGAAACCATAATGTAGGACAGTATGCAGGATATACTAAGACTTTCAATAAATTCAGGTTTTTGACAGAGCAAAATTCTCTCTTAAGCAGAGCTCAGCAGAGAACTCCGGGGGATGTCCTCCCAGCTTCCTGCCCATCTGGAAAAATCACCATTCGGTCCTACCTCTTCCTCTATCCTCTAGCCACCTTTTCAAGCTTAATCCAGTCCTATGGTGACTGAGGATCTTTGATGGCCCTTTGAGAGCAACCTTATGAAAGGCTTCCTGAAAACCCACACTGACAGTGTCTACTGGATCTTGTTTTCCTCCTAGTGTTCGCCAACCCCTTGCACAACTCCAGCAGGTTAAGCAAGGCACTACTTCCTCTTACAGAAGCCTCTTTCCCAACAAACCAGTTTTACACACACGCTCAGTGACCTTGTTCTTTGGTACAAATGGCAAGACGACGTTACCAGGGTTGGACACCAGACCCACAGGTCTGCAGCCTCCCCCAAGGCCCCCAGGCTCCCCGCACACCCCTTTTTGCAGCAGGAGGTGGCACGGGGAGCCCCCGGGCCCTGCTGCCAACACGGCACCTGTCCGGTCTATCGGGTTCAGCTCAGACCGAGGCAGCTCGGTCAGACTGACGTGTTAAAATGTAAGAACAAACTATCTCCGCCACCCCTGTTTATGAGGAAGGTCATTTATCTCCTCTACATTATTCTAGCCCTTTTTTAGCTTTTCTTTTTACCTCTATCTGCTATACACTGCAGAATTCACTTGCCTTTTGATACCCTTAAATTCAGGCTTTTTATTTCCATAGCTTTAACATACCTGACTTTTCACTACACTCTATTTTTATCTGTTCACAGGACTGCTCCTGACTTCATTCAGACTAGACATTATTTTCAAACTCTTTTTCAACTCTTTAATCCTTCCCAAAATACACTCTTCTGATTTCTTTTGACCCTACATACATTGGCTCCAATTCATTTGTCTCACTGAGCCACTGTTTCTGCTAAGGAATATAGCAGCAACGTGGGCTTCCATTTCTATCGTTGAGGGAGCGTGATGGTCGTTTCCACAGGATAACTCAGATCTTACAGTGAATCAGCAGAGTTCCTCTCTTTCCACTGACTCCGTGGTAACACTGCTGCTGGCACCAAGGCATCAATTAAGTGCCTAAATTACAAAGCAATGAGTTTGGCGTCAGTTTACCTGGTGAATCAGCCTTCATCTTTATTCTCAGACCTGCCACAGTATAGATTTATTGCTGCTTACTTCCAAACTAGATTACTGCAATGCTCTTTACTCAAATGCCTCAGGTGACCCAAAACACAGGTCTACTTATTTCCCTGATGACTTCATTTCATTACATGTACTAGCGAAACAAAAAAATTGGTCAGTTTTCTAGAGAGAGGTTAAGCATTTCACCAGTGCATGACCGCCCGGACTAAGAACATGGTGAAAAGCCACAGGGCCGGCACGGCTGGCTGCTGTTCCACACGCCCTTGGCAACACCAGTTTGGGTCCCGGGCCCGCGGCTGGGTCCGCCAAGGGGCCAGGCAGCCGCTCGTGCTGCAGGAGGAAGGCGGCGCACGGGAGCGAGGAGGTCCCCCCGCGCCGCCCTCCCGTCAGACTCGGCGCGTATACAAGGGATCTGAAAGAGGCTGCAGGCCAAAGCAAAGCCCTGTGTCAGCAGACGACAAAGCGGCATCTTAATCATTCAGAGGTGACTAAATTCCATGCTGTTGGTTCCAACTTTTTGTTCTGCAAGACTGACGTCTTTTCCGACATGATCCCCGAACATAGCTCCTTCCCCGCAAACAATCCCTGATAAGCTGGTGGGCAAAGAAAATTATGAAATTATTCTCTACAATGCTTATAGATCAGCAATCTTTGAACAGCACTTAATGCAACCTATATATACACTTAAAGAAACAAACTGCTTCAGATATGGATTTTAATGAAACAGCCGTTACTTTCCCT
>NW_010582655.1:42177-59297 GCF_000705375.1 Tinamus guttatus | reverse complement strand
CCCTACAGTTACTCTAAAAATACTAAATGATACAGAGTAAGGTGTCAGGGAAATCCAGCTGCCCACAGGGTGGAATAAGGCACTAGTTTAACACCATAATGATACCACAATGAAGATTTCTTTTTCTTACATAAAGCTGCAGATAATTCAATACTTCCCATTTCAGAATTTTACTTTGATGTCTTTTTATTGGCTTCCATCTTCCAAAAAAGAAAAGCAAATAAAAACACCTAAGATGCTATAATTTCTCAACAGTAGTCAAGTCAGAGCATTTTTTTTTTTACATTCTCTCTTGCTCATTTATCAGCAGAAACTGTTCATCCAAAGGCATCTGCTTTACAGAACAGAGCAGAGCTTATAGCCCTACAGTTTAAAGCAGGCAATGAACAGAAAGAAAGAAACAGGAAGTGAATCAGGACAACTTTACAGAATTATACAAGAAATACTCTGGCTAAATACAAAAAAACAAGTAATTTTTTGGGGAGATTATGATACAACAAGCCTGAAAGTGGTGCAAAACTCCAACAAGTGATACTAGCTTTGTAAACTAATACAAAGAAGATTACATTTTAGTGACAAGAATAAAGGAGAAATACAGAAATAGGTAAAGAAAAAACAGATCACCAACTCTGGTATTACCAACAGAAGTGAAAACAGAGGAGAAATAGCAAGGAAACGGATATAAAAGGAGAAGGTTTTTAAATTTATCTTTGAAGATTTCTTTAAATTCAGCATAATGCAGAAAGGAAAGTCAACAAAAGAGTTTAAAAGCAACCTTGAACTGTCACATTGAAATGCAAGGAGATCTTTAAGAGCCATAGTTTGGATAAAACAGAAGGAATTAACAAAAATGGAAAATGTCTCAAAAGAGAGAGACAACAGCCAGCATCAAAAAAAGTGCAAAAAGATATGCAAGAATTGTGGAAGCCAAATATGATTTCATTTTCAAACACTTTCATTTCTACTGTCAAGATCCAGTTTACCATCTTTTATCTACTGCAGGGGATTCAATAACCAAACGTAAGTGCAGCCTTACTTGTAGTACTAAAGCTCTGCCTTCCTACACCTTGAAGTGGCTGCCTCTCAAAATAGATGCAAATTGAGCAAATTGAGCTGAACTAATGGGGAACATAATTTCAAGTTTCATTAATTCAGAACCCCAGCAATTAATCGGTACATCCCTGTGAACTCATGCCTTCCTTTTTTTCCGCTCAGTCTGTTGCACTTACCTGTTTTCACTCCGTATGTGGAACGCAAGCTATAGCATCATTTGCATCTCTGATCCTACAAATTCTTACCCGTCAGGCATAATAAACCCAACTCCAGTGCTGCAAACTCTGAAAGACTTCCACTCTATTTTATGCATTTATCTGTACATCTGAATGCTTCAACTTTAGACCCATCCCTAAGTCAAGCAACAACAGGAGGAAAAAAAAAATGTACAAGGACACATGACAGCAGAAAAAAAAAATCCTACAATATTAGTGACGGCATTCTCTTCATGCCAAGCTACAGTACTATGAGTTTTGTTTTGTTTTTTAAACAAAGCAAAATCCCCTCTCCTCCCCCCCCTCAAAAATAATCACTTTGGTAATAATTTCAAGCAAAGAGGCTCCCATTACACTGGTACCAAAAATAAAAAAAAAGAGGGGGGGCAGAATAGATATAAAGAGGTAGAAATTTATAACTTAGGGTAGTACAAGTGCTAAAAACCAGATAGGTGGATGAAAAATGCTTCTCCAGGTAACACTCGTGTGCACAGACCTGTACCGAAAAGACTTAAGTACAGAAGTCTAAGAAAAAGCAAGAAGATCTGTCATTTTGTGATTAGGCCATAGATGTCAGGCAACAAGAGAGGCCTGTTTCACTTTGTTTTAAAGTGGTCTTACACCCAACGTGACTCCCCCCGAAGGCCCGTGCCCTCACGAAAGGCGTTACCGTTGATGTTGTCGCAGTAGTAGAAGTGCTCGTCGTTGAGCGAGGGGCAGGCAGCCACCAGGTCCTGCAGGCCCGCGGCGGTCACGGCGAGGCACCCCGACAGGTTGAGGTGCTCCAGGTGCGGCAGCCCTCCCGCCAGCGTCAGCGCCCTGCCAACAGAGACGGGCACACGCGCTCAGAGCCCGCACGCCAGCCCGTGTCCCACGAGGCCGCCAGCGCGCGCACCCAACTCATGAGGCAGCTTTCAACAAAACCCAACCGCTTCGCCAAAGCTTTTAGCTGGAAGCCTGGCAGCGCTGCGCCCCAGGAGGGAGGCAGCCAGCTCAAAGTGGCACCTGACAGACCTGATTACATCAGCTGGTTTCTCCTGAAGAAATCTCTACTGGTGCTGCCTCTCTTGGCCAAAATACCACCATAATATTCAAATGGAAAGCCCTTCTTTTTCCTCAAAATGCAAGACAGTTCAGCTGCCAATGAAAACACCTCATAAACACATCAAATTCGATTGATCACTCCCAGTTAGACTGCTGGGCCCTCAGCGAGATCACAGGACAGCTAAGCAGCCTTCAGCCACAAACAAGCTCCTCTTGTGATACCGGGCGACACATTTCTGAATGGAGCCAGGACATAAAACTGGAAATGCCCTGAGCACATCGAAGGGCAGCTTTCTCTTGTGAGCAGACGAAAGCAGAACTCCTAACCTCCAAGGCAGCTATCAGCCGTTTAAAAGAAGCCAACTGAAAAACGTTTCCACTATGAGGTTTCCGGTTCTTCCCTAGGGATGCACATTATTCAGACAAACGCAAGCCTACCATTTTTGTGCAGCACACGCTCTCAACTCTTCAATAACTTCCCTATCCGACAAAAACTTGGAAACCTGCACTACTAAGCCCTTCCTATGAGGGCACTGTACCCCTCAAATGAGGGTGAAGTATTGGAAGAGCACAATCCCCGGCACCAGCACTCTCTCTCATTTGACTACAACATACAATATACGCAGACACAAGGTCTTCTGCAGTTAGCAGTAAATGCGACAGGACATCGCAGTAGGTGAATAAAAGTATTCCAGTTTTGTCCTGTTTTTATTATGAAACATCAACCATTTTTCAGTACAATATAAAATATCAATGGTAAATAATGTCACACAAGAACATTACATACAACTCTTCCAAAGCTCAGTATCAACGCTCATACCAACTATCCTTTCCTCCTTATGTATAAGCTCACATTATTTATATATGCCTCCATAATTATGTAATTACCTGCACAAGTTAAATAAAATGTTGCTCCAGCTTTTTAAAGTTTCAAGAGCATTCGTAAGTTTGACAGGCATAATGAAAAATTATAATTCAGTGAGCCATCACTGAATTTCCTGCTAACATGCAAGGAAAACCAAATCTAAAAGCCTAAGTGCTGCCTAGAACAAGAGGTGCACAAAAGTACTTCAGAGGATGCTTCTCAGTAAGATTATTTCAAAGAAAAAATCAACCAATAGATACACCCCAAAACACCCCAAAACAAGTCAACTGTTACAAATACAATTAGAAAAGACAAACTCCACTGCAGCCAAGTAGCTCATAAAGTGCCTTCTCACCTGAGAGCACGATCTGTGACCTGGTAGCATCCAGATAGACTGAGAAACTGAAGAACTCGTGCAGTCTCTTCACCTGATTTTTCACTCCCAGAGTATGCAAAGTCTTTTTTCTCTGACTGTTTAGTCCTTGTTTTTTTACACAGTGCAGAGGACTCGGGAAGTGCTCGAATAGTTCTTAGTGCTGTCCCAGCACAGCAAAACGAGTGACTGCAGTAAATCAAGTCAGTAGAAGCACAGTGCTGCTGCCACCCTCTAGTCCTTAATCCATAAATACCCCTAGCATAGCAAGACGCAGAACAATTAATATTGGCTGTCGGTTCCACGAGACAAAATCCTTCAACGTTTCTGTGTCTCCACTCTGCAGCATCTTCGATGTCTGCTAAGTCATCTGCATCTAGCATCCATACGTAAGCAGCGTTGAAGCTTTCTGAGCTGTCAGGTTTAGTCCAGTGATGCTCACTACCTCCTCCCTCAATGAGATTCTCATTGCTCATCTCATGGAAACAACTATACTTCTTGTTGGACTGAAGAGCAACATCTTTATTTTTCCATAAAGTCTTGGCTTTTTTTTTTCTGCAGCTTTTCAGAATGCCTCTGTTATGGTGAGTTGATATGATACCCAAAGCTCTGGAAATCCTCTCTACTGCCACATCCGTGACTTTTTCGCAGCCAGATAGATCAAGGTGGCGAAGATTTTGACAATAACCAACTGAAGACCAACTGAAATCAGGAAAAAAAAAAGTCTCTTTTTAAATTTTTGTTCAGAAACAACTGCTAAGGCTAAACATACAAAAGAACATATCCTAAGGAAAGTACATACTTAAATTAAATCACAAAAGATCCCTGGACTTACATACAAGATTTGATACTGCAAAGTACTGTATATAAACCTAGAAAAATTGTCTACTAATTGTCTACCACCTACTTTAGACTGAAAACATTAGAACATACAATACAGTAGTTGAAAAAAAAAACACAGTTCCTGCTGCATATAATGTCATTCCCTAAAGCCTTTAATTCAACTAGAACTTCTTGTTCGGACAAGCTGAAAAATGTTGATACAAATTCAACACACAAAAATCTGGAGTATTACACTGACAAAAAGGTTGCGCCCTGGAATAGCCACTAAAGTTCCAATATCACATTAAGACTCAGTAGTAAAAGCTCTACTCATCCCATTAAGAAATTTTCTGAAGACCTCTATAAAACTCAGAAATTGACATTAACACACAGTTCCAAAGCCTTGGAGCTTTTCCTGCCATTTGAATACAGTTTCTTAAATAACAGTACTACAAGCACTACCAGCTATATCTGGAAAAGAGCTACATGACACCTCTGAAAAACTTCCCAAAGCTATAGGCAATTTAAAGGTTTTAAAACCACAGCAAAATACAATTATTGAGGATAGTTACATGTTGAAAGGTGATATGCATGCAATAGTGAAGCCAGGGTGTTTTGGTTCATGACCAAAGTTAGATACTTTACTTGGTATTTTAGATTTGTTATTCTGTTTTTGTTGCTGGTTAATACGTGAATCTTAGTTAATCCTAGGGTAAAACATAGGGTTGTAGACATGTTTTAATGAACTTCCTCTCAAAAAACGCTAAGTTCTGCTTTGAATATTACAAAAAATAAATAAATAAAAATAAAAAATGGCAGTTAGCTAACCTTTCAAACGCAGAGTCTGATATATCAGTTTGAGTGAGATCCAAATATTCCAAGTTGGGACAAAGCTCCAAGATCTGTCTAACCTAGAAAAGGAAGAATAAGAAAACATAATAAACCAAGGAAGCTGCAGACAGTGTCAGAAACAAAGCACACATTCATATTCAACTGCAACTCATTTTCTCTAACAATAGGGTGCTTTAAATTCAGCAACATCAGTTATTAATTACAGACTGCATAGCCACAATTACTAATACAAGTTTCATATTACATACCATTTTGCTAGACGCTGCAGAACTGTAGGCCAGTACTAATGTCTTCACTGAAGGGCCTACATGTGGGAGGACATTATGAATTAAGCCATGAAGTAAACGCTTTTCCGTCTGTGCTATATTAATGGCAAGTGAATCTTCCGCTGATTCTTCTGCAAAACAATCCAGAGAGAAAGACTTAAAATATGCTTTCAATCACCTGGAACTTCTCATCAGCTTGCATCAAACAAGTTATCCAGAAACTAATGAAAGCTTAACAAGACATGAGTTTCATAACATACCTCAAGCTTCTGTGGAATTCTAGCTCAAGAAGTTACTAAAGCCTCATCTTTGAGGTCTGTATACCTGCCTGAGAGTTAAAGAGTTTAATTCCAAGAGCAAGCAAAAGTTCAAACGCAGGTGACCATGAAGTGATTTGGAGAAATATTTACTTCAGATTATGAACTGCTCAGAGCAAGTTTAGGACAGTTATACCCACTTATTTGCTTTAAGCAGAAATTGCAGTAACTAATTAAAAGCTGTAATCTCACAGGCTATTTCACTGCCTGTGATATTAACAAGTACCAGATAACAGTTTAAGACAAATTTTACATTAAGTCTACAGTGCACCTCAATTAATTTTTACATGATGACTTAATCAAACTTCTAGATCTTCTGCAAGGTGAGGTCTACCTTTCACCTCCTTCCTAATTCCAGACACATCCTTTTAACTCTTCCCTTCTACCTGCGCCAGTCAGCGTCTGCTTTCTCCTACGTACGCGAGTTTAGCCCAATGTAACCCACTAAGTGTGGGAGGGGTGTTGCTGGCTTTTTCATTCAGATAGGAGTTGGGATGAGATCAAGATGGAAAAAAAAGGCACTGCTTTTAGAAATGCCAAGTAGCTACTTGATAAAACTTCCCAAGTTATTTTTGCTTACTATTTGGCTTGGGAAACATTTCATCCCAATGGAATACAAGTACAAGAGCATTTTCCATTATGTAAAGATCCTAAAATCAATTCTGAAAATTGATACTTTTTAAAAAAATAAAAAAAGATTGTTTTGTGCCATAAATCAACCTGTGCATTCTCAGGAAAAAAAAAATCCAAACCAAAATCAGAACTTTCCACTGAAAGCAATTTACCCACCAGATTCATCTATGTCAGCATCTTCATCCCATTCCTGGAAAGCACGACTTTCATCTTTTCTATTTTTCACCCATTCCTCATCAGGTTCTGCCTCAAGATCTGCTGCAGGACCACTATACCAATCACCTACCCAGACAAGGGAAAAAAAACACTGATTAAAAACCTTTCTCATCATAACAAAAATTTGCAACGATTGTTAGTACATTGTGACCTAATCTGGTAATACAAGTTTTACATTCATCTCAAAAAAACCCTGGACTGCACCCCGATATAGTTCTTGATTCATTTATTTAATTTCGAGTATATTATAGTGCTGGGTTCAGTGCAAGCATATATACTGCCTCACTTACTATGGACAGGGCTGGACATAAAGATCTTACTCTTATTAAAGAGCTACACCTGATGAGTACTCTCTACAGGAACAAGGTTTATTATTTGAGTAAATCAAGTGACAAGAACTCCTATTTATTTGATTGTCCGCTAACTTTGAAGGAAAAGATCTTGGTGATGATATGATGCTGTTTATATTCTCTATTCCATCCTCATAATGCATAAAAAGTGTTAAAAGCCCTTTCTGTATTAGAAATCTCAAAAATTGAACTAAGCCTGCAATTTTATGTATTCTTACTCTGTCAATAAGTCCTATTTGAGAAGCTTCCACCCAGTTTTGAGCACTTCCCCACAAACAATGGTGTTAACATAGACAGTGTGTCATGGGAAAGGCATCTTGTCAATTAAGAGAAGGAAGCATTTGAAGCATTTTTGGGTGCTATATTTTAATGTTAAGGTCATTAAGTTTTATATGAAAACCAAAGTTACAAATGATTTAAACACTGCAACCCCTTTCTTCAACAGACTGAACAGACCGCAGCAGTTCAGGGACAAACCTCTCATATTTAGTTAGATTAATCCAGAAAAAAACGAGAAAAAGAGAGAGAGAGAGAGAGAGAGATCTAAACACCACTTTAATTTCTCCTTAACTTACACAGATTTTTCAAATCAGAGATACAAATGAAACAGGTTTTTTAGTTTCTGAGATAAATAAAAACTAAGTTATGTATTTTTAGTTTTTTTTCTCCCTTAAAACCTTACAAAGACACATCAAAGATAACCTGTCAGAATGTTTCTCCTTTACTCAAAGTCATGGAAATGGCAGTATTTACATAGCTTGCAATACCATACTCCAGTGATTTTTTAATATTCACATAAATTAAGTACATGAAAAGTACTATTGTAACTGCAATAAAAATTTAGGTTTTAAATTAAATAATAGTTATTTAAGTAAGACATTTAAAGGATTGGTAAGAGAGAGAATAAATCTTTCACACTCAACTTCAAAGACAGCAATTAAAAATAGGTTATGAGGAAGTTTTAAAATTCTGTTGTTTTAAACCTCAATTCTACTGTATGAATTACAAGACAAACCTCTTTAAGGAAAAGATACTGATCAGCACTTTAACAAAATTAGATTTTATCTCTACCAATGAACACTGTCACAGAAGCATTTTTAATCCAAAATCCCTTATATTCATAAATCATAATTAAGATGAAGTACTAGTGAATTTACTTGTTATCATTCATATAAGAAAATAAACCTAAGTAAACCTAATACACACTTTTTAAAAAAAACCCTAATAAACACTATTAACAGCTATTCATGAAGAGAACTTTTGTCGTTTAACTCTACAAGATGCAGGTATTTTGAGTACTTTTTTTTTTTTTTTGAAAAAACATTTTACTAAATTTCAGAGCTCCTTCCTAAGACATGTGCACCCTCTTTTGTTCAGTGTATATGACTGCTGATACTAAAACAAATCCTGATGACCAACAAGCTTTCAAAAGAAAACTGAGGTTTAACTTACCTCTGGCCCAGCGAACAGGATAAAGATGTTTCCAGAGGGATCCAGTTTTAGCCAGCTGAGACCATTCCATGCTTACTTGACTACACTGGCATAACTCTTGGGGGTTAAGGTAACTGAAAATGGTCAGCATCACTTCCGGAGGAAGATTAGTAATATTTGTAGTGTGCCCTATCACCTCGGCTTCTAAAATACAAAAAAAGCAATGTGTTAAATGAGGCTCATCCCCACTGCTTTAAACTCATGTTTTGAGCAGTGCAATAGAAGACTAGAGTGTATGAAAAATACTTTAAACAAGTTTTTCACTAAAGTGTTAGCATTTTTAGAAAATTCATCAGAAGGCAGTAAATACTGCTTTGATTTTTAAAAGCTTTCTTTATAATATCACCTTAAAAATAATATTTGAATTCAATTTTATTTCCCATTTTCTTCAACAGGCTATTTGATCTTTCCAAGCCTGATCCTCAAAGCCTCTAACATGAACTGGACAAAAGTAAATTGCTGCTATTCAATCACAGCAGGATGAAAGCAGAGTTCTCTAGTAAACCTGTTTAAAATGTATCCTATGTCACAATTCATGCATATACATCTGCTTCTCGCTTTTGCCATATTCCCTGGACACAGCACCAGTACACAGAACATTAACAGCAGGGACCACTCATTTAAGCACTCAACTTCTTTACTGGGACCTAGCAAAAGAGTCCACATTAACTGTTTGGAGATGTCTCCTATTTTTATTTCCAACTTCAGTGGCAAGCATAGGCAATTAATTTTCAACTTCTGAGCTGTGACCTGCCTTTGAGATCAGCAGGTAACAGCCAATACTGGTCAGAGGCTAAGATTTAATCATTGCAGTCAGCGGACAGCAGTACCCACCTCCAATAACTCTCCCTTAGTACCATAATAGTAAGAGCTGCAAACTACATAATGTATTCAGTACTTTAGTTAATGCTTCTATTTTAGAGAGGCTTTATTATTTTGAATCATATGCATGGCATCCCAGAAAGCTTTTCAACTGATAATCAGCACATAAGAGCTTACACTGGCAGCAATCAGGTCTCTCTCTACCTTTGCAGAGAAACTTCAAAGGTGAGTATAGCAAAATAAATTACCCTATGATAATCTGTTACTACTTCAAAAACAAAATGCAATTAGGGACAGTTTCGCTTGATGAATCAATATATTTAGAGACCTGGCAAGTTATCTCAGCCTACATAAAATTTTGCATTAAAATGAAACTAGTACTTCACAAGACTGAGGCAATGCTTTTTTTTTTTTTTTTTAGCATGGAAGAAAACAGTGAAGGACACACCCTTTTCTTCATTCCCTAAAGTTAAAAAACACAACTGTTAAGAAATTCTGCTGTCTCAAAACTCCTATTCCGGTTATAGACAACAGCAAGCAATCCCTTAAGACTACCTGTACCACGTTTCTCCAAGACTTGACCCAAAGGGTGGAAAATGAACAGAGTACTTTAGAAATCAAAAAAATCTCATTACAGAATATAGATTTTCAAGCTTTTTGATGATAGCAGCACATCTTATATCATGTACTCACGTAGTCAGTTCACAAGAGCTTGCCCTTTTTGGCAGTCTCTCCCAGTATTACACTTTTGGTACATTTATTCTCTTTCTTGGTGTATTAAATCTTACGTAGTTAAGAATTTTTCAACATGAAAGACGTGGGCGGTTTCAAGCCATAATAACCTAAAGATCACCTCAGAAATTGTCCATCTTACTCTAAATATCATCAAGAAAGGTAGAGTTACAGATGAATGTAAGTTAAATGCCCACTCTCAGAAGACATTTCACCTGAGCTACTCTCGCATTTTATGGATTCAGCTCCTCTCATCACACCAGTGTCTTCTCTTCTGGTTCATGAGAGGCCTAGGAAGTTCACTGGTGGAAGTAAGGGAGGCAAGCTGCTTTTAATTTGAAATACTCTCAGCTGACTAACTATTCGGTATTATTAAGTAGCCAACACAAAAGCCTACAGAGACTGCCTGAAACCCAAGCATTAAAGGCAAGGTCAGAACTGTTTCTGATTTCTCCCCTTAAAAATATATATATATATTTATACATAGATATATATATATAAAGGTGTATATAACTATGGAAGGCAAGGGGAAAAGAAACGAGAAGAGGAACTGTAAACAGCAAAGTAGCACCTACATTACAACCTGCCAAGAAGGCTGTACTATACAACAAAATTCTTCGAAGTTTCAAAACTACTTTGAAGAAATTACCATTTTACAAAAGCTATTAACTGCCTGTACATACATTTAGTTATCTCACTGACATGGTGTTTAGGCATTATTTGCACATTTAAAATTGCTTTCACTTTAATGAGATGCTTCACCTTGATCTGCTTTCTCATCCACAGAATACTTAAAGACCTTCTGAAGCTCTTCAGCCTGATTCCACTTGCTAAGACCTCTGAATTCTGCAGCTTCCTTCTGTGAGCAGTGCTGTGCAATTACTTTCTTCTTAATATCTTTCAATTCTTCATAAGTAAAGTATTCCATCAACATTGGCTGGAAAACCTGAAGCAGGAGATTCCAGTTATGTGAAATACAGTAAGTGTCATGCTGCCATAGATAATAGACACTGCTATCCACAACCATTAAGACAGAATTGCCAAGACAGATTTCCCATTTCAAATTCTCAAGGAGTAAAACACAGCATATAAGTGAATATAAAGACAGGACCATGGAAGCTTTGCATTCAGCTCCTCCACTTACCAATGGATCACTGCATAATCTCAGGCAAACTGTTTCCCTACTTTCTCCAGCAGAAAAAGGGAAGTGATTAAACTTGCTTAAATTAAATAACTTATTCAGATACTCACACAGAAGACAAAAGAACAAGGAAGAGAAACATGAGGTAAGCCTTCTCTCGGACCGACTTGAGATCTACTACCTTCAGAAGATGCTTCCCAGTTTTTGGATACCCATAAATCATCAGACTGGCAGTACAAGTCTTTATGTTCCAAATATAGGTCAGAGGCTGTTTGGGAGTGTCATTTTGAGTCATGGAGCACTGGTTTCTGGACTTCTCTTTTTCCTTAATTTTTGGCAGACTTTTGGCCAGCTGCAGTTTTGCTCATCCAAAACTACTGTTTTATAATCAAAAGTTATAGAATGCATACTTCAAAATATCATTTACTGTAATTTTAAGGTATTTGATAAGTTGATCTTTTTCAGTTGTACCACTCTAATGAGTCACCGTGATAGCACAAATCTTCACAATCAAAGTAAAATATTCCATCTGTATTACTATATTACTTGTTCCCATATTTTTAAAGAGTTTCGGGCAACTTAAAGATGCATCTTTTGTTTCATGAACAGACTAAGTTTTACAAGCTTAAACAGCCCATACAGCTACTCATTCATGCAATAAATTAAGCGTAAAGTCTGATTTAACAGCAACATTGTTTATTCCTTTTGACTAAAATTCACTGTGACATTCTGCACAATTCACATAACCCTTATTTAAAAGGTTTAGTAAAGGCCAGTCCTGGCAAGAGAGCCTGTGTGTATATATACACACACATGTATAGAAGACCTTGACTGTCCTTGTAATTATGTAGTATGTTAATAACACCAACTTTTTCAGTCCGAGTTTCTGCCAAAACAGTAAGTTTTTAAAGGGCCATTTTCGCCCCCTTCCCCGCCCCCATACTTTCCATGTATTCACTTTTCTATTCACTTTTCCAGTTTGAGAACAGAACACCACAACAGTCAGCCCTAAAAGCAAACTGGCATAGTAGTAAGAACAAATGATCATTGAAAATACTGACTCTCCAAACCCTTCATCTCTATTCAGTCTTTCCAAAGCCGCCCTCTCCTCAAAATTAGCGGAATCTTTGAGGAAAAAAAATACTACCTACCTCTTCTTCCTCTTTCATATGAGGAAGGAAATCCCTGGTAAAGGCTTCCAACCTCTCCTTCAACTGTTTCGCATAGTTTAGCTGTTCATATTCATTCTGTAAAGAAAGCAAAGGTTTTACCTGTTAAATCCAGTCCATTCACCCAAGGGTCAAATTTCTCAGTATGCCTGGGTTTCACAATAAAGCTCATTACATTTGCCCCACAAATACAGTATATTCTGGGAAGCAGATTTAGTTCATAATAGGAATGTATTAAAATACAAATCTGAAGACCAGCTGACATTCCACACCGGCCTACCATGAGCTAGAACAAAGTATTCTAGATGAGTCTAATGTATGTTATCATCAGATATGAAATAGCTTATCTAATCAAATTTTCACTTGGTAATAAAGACCAAGGCTTGCCAATCTACAGTCTCACTCAAAGTTCAAAGTAGTTAAACAGTATTTGCATATTTTGCATAACAATTAATCTAAGATATACCTGTTGAACTTCATACTTTAATTGAATGCAATTCTAGTTTCATAATTGGAAATGCAATTTATAATTATATATTTTCTATAGGAATTTACTTTGAAATGGTCAGAATTTTGAAATAAAGATGCAAATGACTTCTGAATGACAGATAACAAGCAAGTTAGACCAACCTCACCTATCAATAGGGTCGCTTGCTCTTTGTTCTAGTACTAAGTTGGTTCTGAAGTCTGTGCAGTTGGTTCTGAAGTCTGTGCAGTAGTTACAACATATGGAAGTTCCTGGTAGTTCTTACAGTAAATGTTGCAAGTTTACTTCTTTTCAGACTGCTACATCAAAAACCCCTGACAACTTGGTGTTCTCCGGAAATGAAGAGTCACTGAGGACAAGTTTATGTCCTTTATTCTCAAGACAAACATGCAGTAGCTCATCCAAAGAAGTGTTATCAATACTTATTATACACAATGCTATACTGAGACTATAGATAGAGACTATAGATAGTCTCAGTATGGATATAACTTCAAAAAAGTTATAATTCCTTTTTTCTAATATTTTTCTAATTCCCTTAGATGTTTTATTCGTATGTAAGGAGTCAATGTAAATGACAATTACACTAGCATCCCATTAGAATGGGTATGACAGAAAGCATACTGTTAACTTTCTCTCCTGTTTATTCTTCATTTTCTGATTAACTGAAACAGCTTAAGACAATATATTTTCAGGATTTATTTGTCCAGGAAAAGAGTATTATTTTCAGGTTTCCCTGTTCAAAAAACACCTTAGATAGCAGAATGTATCCAGTCAACAACTCTACGTTAAACATTTGCATTACCGAAAATATGGATCAACTGCACTAGCAGTGTAATACGAGGTAACAAATTTTTACTAAAGGTTGCAGTTCCACGAGTGAAGAAAGGGAGACTTGGCTAACCCAGTAAAATGCAAGTAGGGTGCAACTGGAAAAGAATTCAAGCTCAAGTAATGAACAAGCCAACTAAAGAAATAATGTTTATAGCTACTTGAGGATTGGAACATTAGCAGCACTGTTGAGCTGCAGGTCATAAGGAGTCGCTAATAGAAGAGCACCTTTAAGGTACCTAATCATGCCCATTCACAACAACATGATGCTATATGACATACAAAAAAAAAAAAAAAACACTAAGCTTCCTAACAAATTAATAAGAGTCAAAATTGCTAGTCAGAAACTGTTCTCACCACTAGCTGAACTTGCTTCATATTTGAAACTTCCATATTGCCTCCTCAAAATATCCTAAGTTAAATGCTGATGGACTTCACAAGACATCCTCTTGGAAAGAACTTTACTATAAGTTTAGTAACTAAAAAGATTGGCAAAAGATTTTGTGTTTTAGACTAGAAATTTTCACTATCATATCAAGAAACCACAAATATTTTAGTGACTTCTATAATTTACTTGTGGAGAATATTAAAGAAAGGTGAGGCAAACTAATCATAGCATGTTTTCCTTAGGCCACACAAGTCCTTCGTGTAGTCTACTTGTGGTACCTTACCTTTACATTCTTTAACCCTTTCTCAAAGAGGCTAAGCATCTCTGAGAGTTTGTTGTCCGAGTGCACATTGTACACTGTCCGGCTACGCTGCTGAAGTAAACCAATGATACATTCATTTTCAATCTGTTCATGCATTTTAAATTCCTTGAATGTGGCATAGAGAGATTGCAGGAGAGCCCGAAAATCATTGTTGTTGGAGAAGTTGGTCTTGGAAAGCTAGAAGAAAGAAAAGCTCATAAAAAATCAACAGTGAAAATCATTTCAAAGTCAAGTCAGATTCATAACCTTATCTTAAGCTGAAAAACTTCAGTTTTATATAGAAAACTTTGGCTAAAAAAAGGGAGGGGAAAAAAGGGAAAAGAACATAAATTTTCGTTTCAAGCAACTCACCTCAAAGGCATCAAAATTCAGGTAGCAAATGCCTTTGAAATATCCAGCCATCAAGCAAAATAGATAACCACGATGTATTCAAGTATATGCACAGGAATACATGAACCAATTTTCTATTTTTACAAAAAAATTCCTTAATTTACCTAATTGCTATATCTAAATTTAAGGTAATTTCTTCCAGAAGAATGAGCATTTGTTAATCTAGATTATGTAAATACCAATGTTTATATAACTTCTACTTGAGGAAAACAGTTGGGTGCAGTAACTCCAAAGAAATTTAGCCTTTAGAGAACAGTGCAACTGTAGCATTAGTTTTAGAAAGTCAGTAAAATTAGAGCTGTATTTAAGGAACATAAAACAAACTTGTGAAACCTTGAAATAAACTGATGTAGAAAGATAAGATTTCCGGTTGGAAATCCATGTAATCTCTCCAGCCTAGTAACAAAAGACTTAGACACTTTCCCAGATCTACATGTTTGTCCGTACTGACCACCCACTTTCACTGCTCCTTGAGTTCACCTTCACGAGCACACCAGCAACAAGGAATGCTGAATGGCACCAAGTGAGCACACACTAAAATAGCAAGAATAAAAGAATTTACTCATTCTGGCATTGCACTACCACTTCCTGGTGGCAACCCCTAGCAATACAAACACAACACACTGGATCTCAGCCAAGAACTTATGCAACTCCAAGGCAGCTGCACCTACAGTATGTTATGTGCACACAAGCAAAACGACTGCCATTTTTTGGGGGGAGGAGAGGGAAGGAAACTTTGCCCTACCATCTATCTGAACTGAATCTTAGTAAAAGCTAAGGGATTTTTTTTTCTAGCATATTTTTTAAAAATGGTGACAGGACAGAATAAATTTGAATTTGTTTGTGACACAGTGTGTTTGGATTAGAGGCATGCACTGTTATGTACATATCACAAACAGAAAAATATTTTAGCCCCTAATTTCTTTATTAGATCAGAGAATGCAATATATAGAGTAGGCAAACAAGATGAAACTAAACGTTAGGCTTCCACACTGCAAAACAGAAGATGCCCTGCTTGGAACGTAAGCACAGGAAAACAGCTGGAGAAGTATTTTTCCAGAACACCCTCTTAATCTTTAGGCTTCAGTGATGGTGAAGTTTGTTTTCTAGAGAGGTATTTCTCTTGACCAAGGATCATCTCAAAATTGTTCACTCCACCCATAAAGCAGATGCACAATACCTGAAGTCAGTCCCAAATACACTTTTTGCTCCCAAATAGCTGATCATATTTTGGTTGATCTAAAAAAAGGAATGAAGTTGTCCACACGTTTAACAAGATTAGAAAGAAGTATTTTAATTTATTGTGGGTAAAGCCACAGAAACTTGGTTCTGAAGCAAAATAACACCTTCTCATGCTCCTGACTTTTCAGGATTCAAAACCTTCTTCAGTATCTCCTTACTGTTGTCATCAAACTTGCAATAAGCAAAGGGTCCATTTGTGTGTCCAGTTTAACAATTTCTACTGCAAAGACATTATTAGAGAATGTATTGTAACATGAAATGCTTGTATATCCATACCTTCTTGAGGCTTCCAGCAGACATCAGGAAGTATGGAAGCGATAGTGAAGCTGAATGACTGTACTTGAATCAGTAGCTTGTATATTAAAAAGGTCAGTTGAAGCTGAGGAAAACTGGCTTATCAGAGGACAGGTAGCCTAGCAACACAGTCAATCGGTCAGACCGGTAATTTCATTACTGGAACTGATGAAGTCTTATAATAGGTGACGAGGGCTATTAACTGACAGCAGCTGCTCTACCCTTAAGCTCCGTTTTTCAGCAGCTCTACACAAGGAAATCAAGCATACAAGTTTGACAGAAGAGCAAACTTCCTTGCTGAAGAGAGATGTGGAATGCTAAGGGAATAGTGAGCTCGGAGGAAGCGGCTTAAATATATCTGATGATCAGTTAAAAATACAAAGCATAGTGCAAGAGCATGACCCCTGAGCAGACTTAGAACATGCAGCACTGTAAACTGATTATCACAGCTACAGGTATTAGAGATACCTGGGGGCTTTCTGGAGATGCTACCTGCACACAGCTGCGTGTTTATAGGCTGCACACGGAGCCAACGGTGCCACCAGTTGTGTCTGACATTCAGACCAGGTTAAGAAACACACCACAGATTCCCAAAGAGAAAAAGCCCCAATGGAGTAGTCCAAACATCAGAAGGTCAATCACATTGCAAGTTCTGTCCCATCCACTTTGGAAACCTCTGTTGGATGCAAACATACCCTAGAAGTAGCCACCAGCTACTAAACTCAGTATTTATTTTTTAAACTTAAAGATCTAGCAAGTTAACTTTGTTTCATGTAATTTCGGGGGGGGGGGGGGGGGGGGGGAAGAG
>NW_010582655.1:0-29252 GCF_000705375.1 Tinamus guttatus | reverse complement strand
CTATCTAGGAACAGCAACAACAAAAAGATAAATGTAATAATGCTAACAGCAGTATAAATAAGGCAAAACTTTTATTGCTTTGACTTATACATTTCATATTCTTCCCCTGTTATTACAGCGTTCTACAGGGAAAACAGTGCTCAAAAATTGTGGGGAGTGGTATTTTTAGTGTATCAAATTTACTACACATGTACAGTAAGTTCAGTTGGTCTTGGGAAGACCAGTTTAACTTTGTCGAGTCACTTAAGGGGACCATATTTCATTGCTGTCCTGTGCTCCTGAAAGGTCCTGTTTAACTCGTGCCCTTCACAAAGCAGGCGTTGCTGAAGTAGTTGCTGCAGGTTTTCAGTCTGTTTTGATTAGTACTGGGCAGCAACTCATGCACTTTGGTACAAAGTGACCTTGTTTTTCACCTTTCTTGCATTGTTTGGTCTTTGGTAAATAAGTGAGTAGCAAGAAGAAATTCTTGAATTTCAGTCCTTTATCCTGGCATCAAAACTTTTCACGGTAGCTTTAAGCGGTATTTGCAGAGGGAACCTAGCCTGTTTTTTGCAGCACAGGATGGTAGCCTTAAACAACCTCAGAGCCTTTTACATAATACAGTAACAAGCATCACCTCCTTGCCCCAACCTCCCAGTTTCAATTTCTGCTGCAAAGCAGGAAGGACACAAAATCAAAGGAAAAAAAAAAGGGGAAAGTCATCCTCAGAGAAACACATGTTATTGAAATTTTAGCTAAACACTTCAAACTCGGCAAATTTAAAAGCTTCACAGTGGAAGAAGACTTTAGCTACAGATTATGACAGACCTACAATATAAACTATTAAAACTTAAGAAATTCCAGTTTGTCTGATCTTGCAGTGTGATATAGATAGACAGAATTATCATTGCAGTGAATGGATGTAATTCTATTCATATTTGAAGCAGAACATAACTAATCCAAAATATTCTAAAATGTACAGCATAAAGGATGGCTATTGCGGAAATGTTAACTTTATCATTTACTGATTTGGACTTCTTAAGACATAAGCATAATACCATTGAAAGTGTTTCATATCTCATGTTTACAAAAGCCCTGTCATCTAATTTCTGTTACTTAACAGCATAATTTTAAAATTGAAAAATCTGAAGACATTCGTCAAAACCTCAGAATAGTGTGAAGCAAAGCATTGCTTTCCTGAATTAAAGGGCCAAAATGGCATTATAAAAGAACAGCTGCCCAAAGCATTTCATGTTATGTGTTTTTTTCTTTCCCTTATGTCTATCAGCAAGTGCTGTAATCTAAACAAAATGGAATTTCGTATCACACAGGTGCAAAACAGATACTCTAGTTTTGTGTAAATCTTTCTGTTCATTGTCTATTTCCTAGTTGCCCCCAAGCTAAACATTAGAGACACAGCCACCTGGATAGGTTTTGCTTGTGAATTTATGTACTGAAAGAATATATTTTATTAACAGAAAAGAAGGTAGAAGAGCACATCATTGCCTTTTGGCATAGATACAAATATTTATAAAAATAATAAATATAAATAATAAATATAAAAATAACTATAGAAACATTAGGACATCTAGAACATTAGAAATACCCTTTACATTTAGACCAAACATCAGAAATTGCAATAAAATATTTTAGAAAACATTATGGTCGGTCATATAAAAGTGAGAGATTTGAATGAAAATTGTGTCTGTAATTTTATAATACAAGTGTGCTATATTATGCAAACATAAACACTGCTATAATGCTTTTCCCTCTTATTTCTTTGTTGGTGAGTTAGAATGTAAGTTTTCAAAATGTATTTTTTAAAACTGAATAGTGTGAAATAAATCTGATATGACTTACTGATATCTATTAACATGAGAAGAAATTGTCCTAAACTACAGTCCTTCCCCACCCTGTGGTTTCAAAAGTATTTTTGCCAGCTAAGATATTTCGAGTAACAGAGCAGAATAATCCTTTTGGTTTGCAAGCTGTTCAAACATGAGATGAAAAGACGTGAATGAAAAAAGGCAGTCAATTAACCAGACAATTACCGCTGGATTCAGCTGTCAAGGAAGATGTTAGGAGTTCACTTGATCATAACTCACAAGTATCAACATGAAAAGTGAGTGCTTGCAGCAGACACTTCATTAGCAGAAAGAGACATAAATATGTCCAGTGGTCAAAAGCTGTAGTTTTATGGTCAAATTAGAAATCAGGTGCAAATCCTCGTAGCAAATCAGGGTATTTGAACATTGGAACCACTGATCAAGGGTCACACTGCATCACTGAGGATTTCGAGACCAAAGGTTTTTTTTTCCTTTTTTTTTTTTTTTTTTTTAACTATGTTGGTAAGTATCTATCGGAGACTTGATCAGAGATTGCTGTGAGAAATTCTGTGGTCTGTCTCATGCATGAGTGTTACTGAACTCATCCTAAAGGGTCCTTTACAGAATCTCTGTCACTCAGCACGTCAAAGGAGCTCTTTAAGGAGTGTCATGAGGAGAAGCACCCACAGAAAACCTGCTGAATACGAATGACATAGGAGCAGAGCACTCAAATGGAAAAGCTGGTTTACTTACAGGAAAAACTATTGCTCAAGGTGCAGCTCTGCAATTACAGCTGTTCACATTAGCGATGCTTTATACACATAAAACACCTTATTCTGTTCTGCAGAGTGCTCCCAGTGCAGATATTGTCACAGCGTTTGTGGGGAAGTTACTGTGGGAAAGTGGTGAAAGCAGCAACTCACTTCTTAATTACTCCAGGCAGGCTCAGAGCTTTGACAGATGAGCTGCAAATACAGAGGTTTAAGACACTTCTTACCCAAATGGCTTGCCCTGGCTTTCTACAGGACATTATTTCCCCCAAAGCAGAGCCAGCAGAAGGGAGCTATTTGACCCTCCTTAGTGGACAGCCTTCCTTCTTATTTCAAGCCCCCCTTTCATGAGCAGTTTAAGTGTTGACACCTAATAGCTCCTGCCCTGCAAGAGCACATCTCCCACACTATCATGGTGCTAAGGCCTGCTTGTTCTGGAGATGCTTCTTTAAGTACCATTATTCTACTGTAATTTTTAATAACTCCTCTTGCTCTTGAATCTGAGATTTTAATAATAAAATTATTTTGCATTCCAAAACCTTTGACTGTTTAGTCATATTTAATTGAAATGAATTTTTAGATCACAGAAATTTATAACCTGGAAATTTTTTTAATATTTCTAGAATTCTGGGCAGCAAATCTTGCTACAAATACTGTACCTTCTGAGACTTCTGATGGATTGCTACATATTTCTAATTCCACAGTGTAAATCCTAATAGTTTCATTTCTAGTTCTTGCTATTGTATGTGGATAGGTACTGCTGTAAGGAGTAAGAAAAAGTAAAATCCCGTATGCTCTTCATGGGTTGTGAAGTTTCTGACAGCCTGGCTTTAATTTCATGCCTTAACCTTATGGGGATTTTAATTTGGGACTTGAAGGATACTGGAAACAAATCACTTCCTTGCTCTGCTTTTGTAAACCCATTTGTTTGTTTCAATGGTTACAGGGAGAAGAATTGTTCAGAGCTATGGGAAGCCTTTAAAAACGCTTTTATTAAGAAGGATCCTTGCAACATTCTACCTACAGACTATGAATTATTTATTAACCTGTCACTGCACACAATTCCACCTAATAAGGTACTGATTATTTCTGTTATGTTAATGGCCCTGTGATATTCCCTGACTTTTCTAAGACATAGTAGTTCAAAATTGACAAAAAGTCACTCTGTGGCTCACTGATGATTTACTATTTTTGGCCCATATCAGGTTTACAAATAAAGCTTAAGCTTGAGGGCATTTTTCTTTTTTTTTTCTTCAGAAAAATTAGTAAACTGTGGGGGAAAGCAGTGAGTGATTCACAGTGTTCCTGGCACCTGCTTTGGAGACCTTGCACAGCAGCCAGCCAGGCACGTGTGTCCCTCTGTGCTACCTTTGCACTCCTTCCTCCACGCAGGAGTCCTGCTGCCCGTAGCTCTTCTGTCCCCAGGGGCTCTGCAGGCCCTTTGCTCCTTCGTTCTTCTTCTCTGCATGTGCAGGAAAAGCCCCATGGATACACTCTTGCTCTGTGCCTTCCTTATCTCTGTGCCTTCCTTTCCACATGACGAAGGCCCACACATTTTCCTTCCGTGTTGGAGCTCTGCTCAAGTCCCTAAACTTCCACTGTCGTTTTTCCTGAAGTGCTCTGCTTGAAAAAACTGCCTCCTTCTTTTCCTTCCTCTCCTCAAATGCGAAGTCAACATGTTACACTGCAGAAGCATAAGCAGAAATGAGGTATGGTGTTGTTCTATGCTACGAAACAGGAGTATTCGATACCAGTCTCTGGCAATTGCAGAGGAATGAAACTGCAAAAAAAAAAAAAAAGCGCTACTTTTTCTGTCATAGTATGCAGTGTACATCAGTGTATGCTTTAGCCTTGTCTGAAAGTTTATTCTTAAAAGGTGTGCAATTATCTAAATACTACTAGCTAAACCAACAAATTCTCCCGTCAACAGAGCTTCATTCATGGAAGGCTTTTGTAAACATCGGAGTAAAAGGTAGATAACATGATCCTTTTTTCACAGCATGAGCCACCACAGCAGTGTGAGAGAATTTTGGAAGATACATCTGACTTATAAATATGTCTTTTTTTTTCTCCTTTTTTCTAAATCTGAGTGTTCAACAAGATAAATCTGGGCCTAATTATATTTCGTATAGGTCTACATCCATTCCCACCATAGTGAGAATGCTCCTCAAACCTCTATTGATCACAATTTACCCCACTGTAAGAACAAACTTTATTCTTACAAAGAGATACATAGCATTTCTGCTTATTTATATGGTTTGTTTTTAAAGAAATAACAAAGCATGTTTTAAAATGTTTTCAGCACCCTATAATCTCATTGTGTTCACACCCAAGTGATGGTTTGTTTCTTCTCTATTTTGTTTTTCTTTATTTGTTTAGTCTCTCTTCTGGGAAAATAATCAACTGCTAGTCAATAGCTTTTCTGGTAGAACTCGTCGCTACACGGCCCTGGGTGATACTCTGTTTGGCTTCTTTGCAGATTTACTGAACTGGTGTGGGCAGGCAACCAGCCCTGGTAAGACAATGACTAATACATTAAATATCTGTGAAAACATAACAGATGCTGACTGCTGTGTTCTGGAGGAGCTAATTCTGCCCTTACCCCATAAGAAATCAGAGATAGCCTCACTGCCTAATTTGCTCCTATTCTGTGTGAATATTTAACGTTGCAGTGAGAAGGCACAGAGTAAAACCTAAACAGCACTGCCCAGAGATAAGCCTCCTTCTTGGTCCTCTGAAACTGTGTTTGTGTCCCAGATACAGCTAGCACCATTTCAGCCAAATTATTCAATCTACATCATGTCACTATATAAACTGCAACGGCTGGTAAATGATAGAAAGGATACAACTGTCACATTTCTGTGTTATTTCAGACCATTTTGCATGTTCAGTGAGTAACTCTGGAATATAAATAATTGCTTTCTAAGGTCACATTATACAACTCTTATCATGTACCTATCACATGTTTTCCTGCAGGACTGGACTATGATTCCTGCCCTACCACAGAAGAATGTGAAAACAATGCAGTGGATTCTTTCTGGCGGATGGCCTCAATCACAGTAAATAGTGCACTAATACATATCTTGCACATTAATGTACATTAATTCCTTGGTGCTTAAAAAATAAAATAAAAGCTGTATCAAAAGAAATTTAAGGCCATAAGTACATTAGATTATATCCTTGGGTACAGACATGCTTTTCTAGACAAAACTCCCCTTTTGCAAGGGAAACCTAACTTTCACTTTATCTGGTTAATGCATTTGAATTCTATGTTTGATGACATATATCATGCTTATATTAAGCATGCTAAGCTCCATAATTTTCTAAGACAGATTCTAAGTGATCTGAGTACTTAAAACATTTGACAGCCATGGTAAAAACCCTCTATTCACAGAGCAAGTCCAAGATGATACACTGAATTTAAAAAAGGCCATTTACTTTTTGTCCCGTGTACTGCGACAAGCGTCTAAGGTGTGAGCTTGTTACTAGTTTCACAATTCGGACATCCTCATTGCTAAAATTCTCTCCCTGGCCATCGTTGCATGCAGTGCAATACCAAATCATATGTACAGTCTGTAAGATTAGTTCTGAAAAAAAATGGTTATGTTTTGCAGTATGCACAGCACAGTTCTGGAGTGATACATGTCCTATTGAACGGTTCTGCAGAAGGAGGAGCTTATCCAGTCAAAGGGTAAGAAAACTAACTTAATAATGTGTTCAAAGTCTGATGCCTGAAAAAAAAAAAGATCTTTTGCGACACCAAGCAGCAGAATCCTGTAAGTGAAAGTCCCTTTTGCATCAAGGTCTATCAAGATCTGTGGGGAGTACCTTCATCTCTAGGAATTAGCTTGAAATGGATGAAAACAGTGCTCTGACTCCTGTAGGTGTTTTAGAAACTGCTGTGCTAAGTAAGATAAATGACCTTTGAAAGCCTTCTTCAAGTCATCTCTAATACTATGGCAAAATATTTGTGACTGTCTTCAAGAAGACAATAGTTACAAATTTCTACTAAAGGTTCTTCTCTAGGAGAGGACATTGTTACTGGAGTTATAGCCTCTGTTAGGTCTAGGAGCTACATATTTTCTATAGAAAAAGGTTTGGGTCCTATTGTTTCTTTGTGCTCAAGAGGTATTTTGAAAACTGTTCTGCTGTGAGAGAGAAAAAAAAACCTCATTAAGAGCAAGGATTAGCTCCCTTTTTTCCTTATTCTCTCCTTAAGTTAAGAACTAATGTATTTTCTATGATTTACAAGTGTATTGCTATGCAGCAGTTCATCTAAATTTGTATTAAAGATTTATTTGAAAGTTACTCCTTGCCCTTAAGAGTTATTACAGAGTATGTGGCCATTGTACCTCCCTTCGATGAGAATATTCACATCTTTCCTTACTTCAGCCATTGTCTTATTCAAAAGAATCAAAGTAAATAAATAAAATAAAATAGATCCTGCTCCAGTTTGCTCACCAATGACTGAAAATAATCACTGAAAATCACTGGCCATTTTAGCACCAGATGGGAGGGAAAAGAAAAGTTCGTAAGAGCTACCTCTGTTTCAAAACATATACTATCTACTTACCTCCTTTCCCTGAAGGGTCCATCTCTGTGCACAGAGAATCTTCACTCCCTGTGAATCAGATTTTTTTTTCTATTCTGTTAAATCTGATTGTGATCAGAAGATACATAGTAAAAATAAACAAGCCCTTATCTTACAGCAGGATCAAAGCCCTTATTACTGAAAAGATTTTTTATAGTTATAACTATTTGTTTTTTGAATCAGTTTTTTTGCAGATTATGAAATACCCAATCTCCAGAAAGACAAAATTTCAAAAATTGTCATCTGGGTTGTAGATGATATTGAAGGACCTGATGGGTAAGTTTGATCTTGGGAAAAAAAAAAAAAAAGATTTGTCATTTTCAAACTTGTCTTTAACATTTTATCTTACTTTTGATTATTAATAGATAGTAATCTGAAAATATTTCCAATCTTTCATAACCCACATGGCACAATTCTGCCATTCCCAAAGAATATGTAAATACCAGAATTAGACAAAATAAAAATACATTCTGTATTAGGCTTGGAATCCACTTTGAGATATATGTGTGTGTGGAATTCAGACCTTGAATGAGGATAGAGCATGTCCAGTTTCGCTACGAAGCCACCAAGGGACAATGTGAATTTTGGAATAAATCCTGACATGAGACATATTTGTTTTGCCTTGTCAAATACATTCTTTTCATTTTTTACGCATCTTAATAGCTCTGGAAATAGCTGGCATGAAATGCCACAAGAGGGCTCTTCTCTCCATGCTTAAAGGCAATCCAACAACAAAGAGGAGACTTAGCAGATCTAATCCTGCTATTAATTTAATTGTTGAGAATAGCTTGAAAAGACATAACATTTACACACAGTAAAGAGAAAAGCAAACAAACAAACAAAAACAAGATTAGTCCAAGGAGAAGAGTTCACTGATGAATAAACAAAGACCAAGTGAAAGTTTTAGCCCGAAACATGGTGGAAAATGGACTCCAAAATTAACGGAAAAAAATATTCAGACATTAGGAATGATTTAGGACTGAATAAAACAAGAATGAAATAGTCTATTTACTACTACTTTTGTGGGAGCTGTACAAATATACGCTAGAAGAGAAGAGGAAGTAAGTTTTACCCCAATCAGCTCTGGATTCCCTGCACTTTAATGTATCATACTGTGGCTTTTCGTTGGTCTTAAAACTTTTTCTAACAAAAGAGGGCCAAAGAAGAAGACCCAGATGTCACCATATCCACCACTGGTGGGTAAATCTTTGTACCATCTGGATTCCTAGGAGTGCAAGGCTTCAGTTCTTGTTACTCACATTTTCTGGTTGCGTCTGTTTATTTTGTGCCATTTCTTTTTCAGATTTCTTCTCATCTCCTTTTTACCCTCTGTTGCTTCTTTTTTATTGAAGTTTGGCATGGCCTACCCAGACAACATATTTTACGTAGTACTATGGAGCTTATAACAAGAAAAGCAATTACAAGCATGTTTCAGATTAGTGTTTGTCAGCCTGGCTTTTAAACAAAAGAACCATACGTTTTTGTGGAAAAACATATATATATAGATAGGTCACCATTGCAAAGTTCATTATTACAAAGGAAAAATAAAACAAACTTTGAATGTTAATTTACCTTTCATTTTTTATTTCTCTGGAGCATGGGAAAATGTGTATTTTTTTATACAATGGTTTTGTTGACTCCCATGTGATTTCTTTAAAGCCACTAGTACTTACTGAGCAACAGGCGAGTTACACTGACTTTAAAACTTGATATTGCTGCAAGTCTGAGAGGTCTTAATAGGTTCTGTAATATAGCAAGCTTTATTTGCTAATTAGACTACAAATAAATAATGGTAGACACAAAAGCTGCATTTAGCACTGTGCCTATTCTTTTCTGTCTCCTTGTGTAGTTGCAGTGTTCTATATTCAAGAAAGTAGTAGAAATTCAAGTTTTCTTTCCCACAGGAAAAATAATTCCAATTCATCTTATTCCATAAACACGGTGAGCATCAACCTTAGCACTGTCTAAAAAACGGCCCATGAATGTTACAAGTAAAAGTTTTATTTATTATTTTACTGAATGGTTTAGTTCATTTTTGCAATGAAATCTTAAAAATTGTAATCTTGGTTAGAAGAATCCACAAATGCTATATAGCCCAATATTCCAATCTCTGCAAACTTACACAACCATAAGCAAAAGAAGTATTATAGAAAGCAACGTACAGTTTTCTGTAGGTGTTAGTGAATATGCAAGGGACTAAGTAACGCCAAGTTTATTTATTACTCCCTTCAAGTTAATTGAAAGGAAACAAGTAACAGAAGGCTTGCAATAACGTTAAAATCATTTCTTGTAGCGATTCCTGTGGAATTCATACTGTAAAGATATTAGAGGACAGACTAAAAACCCTTGGATATGATGTCACCTGCACTGACGATTATAAGTAAGTGAAAACCCTTCATAAATATATTTGCAGAACTCATTCAATTATAAATTATTTCTTACCTTCCAATATTTGAGTGCTGTTAATGTTGTGTCTTCAGGACGCATTGTATTGATATCATGGAGGGGTGGTCTCACATTTTCAAGTCTTACACTTCTGCCATAAATTGAGCGAAACACACACGAAACACTAATTGTGTAATGCAGTGCTGCCAGACACAGGGGCTGGCATCATGCATTCCACTTCACTGTAAAATTCTTATTTGGATGAAAAATCTAAACAGTAGTTAAAAATACTGTTGAATGTCTGCACAGTTACTTAAGATTGTTGTAATTATTCACAATAAATTCTAAGATGCATGACATTAAAAGGAGGTTTTAGACTTCTGATAATACTGCTGAATCTGTTTCATTTCTTTTTTGTTTGTCTGTTTTTTTGTTTTCCTCGGTTTTCTAAATTAAAGATGCTAAATAAAATAATCTCTTCACAGGCCTGTAATGTTCTTACTCTGCGTGGATCATCCTGATCATTCTAAGTGTGCTTTTTCATCGTAAGTAAAAAAGGTTCAAACCACCCTCAGTGTCATTAGAACCAAGTCGATAATACACAAGTTAACAATTCAGCAGATTCCACCTGTATCATCCATTGTATGTCATCCACAAGCAATGTACAGTATTTTTGACTTTATTTTTTACTGTTTTGAGTAAATAATCACTATTTACAAGTTGTGCACAATTACCTGTGATTTCCTGCTGTTCAAATTTAGATGTAGAGCAGTTCTCATTGATCACACAATCACACAGTACATTAGTGATCATGCGAAGTTTGTAATTATTGCTGTTCTGATGCAAAATCTATCACAAATTCAAAAATATTTTCATTAATATTCTTCTGTGAATAATGAAGTGATAAATCAAATGACAACAGGTCCGTAGAACATGTCTCTGGATACTGCAGCTTCCTGTTCCAAATCTTGAGGAAGCTTTTTCTTATTCTCCATTTTGTTTGCAAACTCAACTTTGGTATTTTAATGTGTGTATTAATAAATATTTAATTTACATATATCTAATATATCTGCCAGTAGGCCATATGCAGGGAATGTAGATCATATCCAAGATTAAATTAGTGATCAGCACTCCAGAACTAGATTTTAATACTCTCCCTTCCTATGACTATTTTTATTTAATACATAAAAAGGCTAAATTTGTTTGTGATACATTTCAGGGAACTTGGAGAAAAGTTGACAGTGTTCCCTTGTGCTTTTTTCCTATTCTGTATATCATATGTCTATATGTCCTGTCACCTGAGATCTTTGAATATCTGAATATGAAAACTTCCTCACAGTTTGGAAAGATGAAAGATACTTGAATGCAGAGAAGTTGTACATTAGATTTGCTTTCATTTGTAACCCATGCACTTGGCCACATCCTATTTCTGCATGTCCTTTCTGCCCTAATTAAAGTGCCTAAAGACCCCTGTGATAATTCTGCTGCATCTGCTGCTGTGAGAAGCCTCGTGTGCTTAGGCTGCACAGCGATGCTGCCGCTGCCTGCAGCTTTGGGTGCACTCTGCCTGCCTCCAAACGGAGATGTTCTAGCAGTAGAGCTTCTCTGAGCACAGAAAAGAAGGTGAATTTCTCTCTGTAGCATAGTTGTAGTTTTTAAGACACCACAGAGAGGATGTGCATGCCCTGTTCCCTCTGGTCACTGGTATCTTTTTCTCATCTTGGCATGTGACAACATTTATTCCTTTATCTTGGCACCAATTTATAATCACTTGATGAAAACATTTGCATTTTAGAGATTACTGATAGTTTCTTTTAGGTCATAGACCATAGACTCAGCCTGCTGCAGGCCTGTTAAGGCATTTGTTTGTTACCACTTACCACTCACATGGTGGGTTAAAATAGAGTTTCCTTGTCCTGCCAGTGAATGGTAAAGTTTCTGTTCAGATATATCAAAGGAAAATCCAGTTGTGCCATGTGAAACCACAGCTATGAACATGGTGACAATATTAGGAAACTGGAGGAAAGAGTATTTTACAAGACTTCGAAAACTACGATATTGTGAATTCTTAATGGAAGGTTTCTCTCCCATGTTTTAAACTATTTCCCTCAGAGTCTTGTGATGTGTGTACATTCCCAGCAGAGGAAATCTTGATGAGAAACCTTTTGGAAAACATCAATGTCTTGCTCCTTTCACTTAAGGGATGAGTGTAGCAGTTCTCCAGTACAACGACCCAGTCCTTACAGTACATAAGCAGCCACTTCATCCCTTCCAACCATGCCAGTTCTTACATGATCATAATCAGTAGAGTATTCCAAAAACCAGTCTCATACTATGTAATTATTGGGTGATTACTAAGAAGTGACTTAGCTGGTATCATTTTCCTCAGGAGAATTTTCATTGCTTCTTCCCTCCCTGAACCATCTATTCCCTTTCGTGTGCATGGCAGTGTAATTAGCTTAATACTCTTCATATCTATGCTATCCCCAGTCAAGACAGAGAGCTTCTTAATCTGCATGCTAAATATCATTGCTTTTTCCCAAAATTTAAGTCACTAAAATACTTAATGCAAATGAATACTTACACCCTTTTCACGCTTACACCTCTGCAACGAATAGTATCTATCTGCATTGAATTTAGCTTTCCTGAAAAAAAAGAGCCTTAAGCAGATGTATATAAATTATTTGATGATTATTTTCTAGATCTGTTTTCTCTGTGGATGGATCCCAGCTCTCTGATGGTCCATTAACTGACCCGGGGACAATTTGGTCAGTCGCGGTATCACTGTTAACAACATATATCAGTTCAGAAAAGGCACCTGGTGCACTATGTGTATTCATTAGTGTCCTTAAGCTACATTTTGCATACTCCCATACTAAATACTGAGACGTGGCATCCAGGCTTCATTGCATCCCCTCGCGCAGTGGCTGTTTGCTGTTGTGAGACTCATGGCTGGCTTGTCAGCCCACAGAGCTGTGCGGGTGACACTTCTGTCGTTGCAAGTCCTGTTACATAGGCCTGCAGAAGAAGGGGATGAAGAGGGGTGGCCTAGAGGGTGCTGTAATATTCTTTGGGCTTTGGGGGTGGATGTAATGTCCCTTTACTCTTCCCCAGACTTGAGCTATGCTCCTTCTGAGCCGAAATTTAAGACTCGACACTTGCCGTTTAAAGAAAGCATGTATGTAGAAGTGTACCCACTAGATGGCATGCAAACACAAGCCAAAAGGAACAGAGGCACAACCTGCTAGTGGTGGTATTTTTCACAGAAATTACTGCAATGTGAGGCACACCTGGTGATCCATCTGGATCCTATTGTTTCAAGCACTGTAAAAATACAGACCCATAGGACCACTGCTGCCCAGAAGAGGCTTTATACAGTCACCTCAATATAAGGCAAGAGGTGCTACATGGACATGGAAAGACAAGGAGTACTGGGTAGTACAGACGAGGAGGGGAAGAGTCTTGCTCAGTGGGATAGCGAAGGTTGTACCCACAGTTTTACACACAGCTATCCTGTTTATAAAATCATGGCACAATTGGTAATCCACTGAAGTTTTGTTAAGAAACTTCTAACCTAGCACTTGGACTGCAAAATTCAGCCTTGGCTACAAACTTCTGATATTTAAAAGAATCTCAACTCAGCTCTGTGCTGTGAACATCCTGTTTGTTTTCTTTTCTTTAGATCTGCACCAGCAGCACAAAGAGGACCTATATCTTCAGACAGAGGAGGCAGCTGGAACAAGCTCATGTTTGTTACTTTTGTAGGCCTTTTGTTCAGATCTGCTCTAGTGTATTAAGTTAATCAACTGAATGCAAATGTTCTATTTGCTTCAGTTTGGTATAAATCAGTTTATAATTGCAGTTTCACATAGCTCTGGACTGGCAAACTTGCATATTTTTATCTATGTATCAACTATTAATAGTTTAATGAAATATTCTATTGCTTCTATAAAGCCTCGCTCTTCATTTCAATTTTCCTGAATAGGAGGAATCTTTTGTAATTTCCTACTGCTAAATTCACCAGAATTCCATTGAGAATAATACAGTCTCTTTGTTCATATATTGCATCAAGAAAAGCCATATTATGCCCATTATACATCTCCCAAACACATTCCTTGTGCTTAACAACCCTAGCATTTTGGCCTGGAAAACTAAGTGTTTGATTATCCAGTTTCAGAGGGGAAAAAAAAAAAAGTGGAATATGAATTCAGATGAGAGAGAACTTAGATGCTCGGTACAAAAAGCAATACAGCAGCTGAAACAGTGGCAAAACAAACAATTATTTTCAAAAGTAATGTGGTATTTTAGACAAACTTACCTGAACTGCTGTACACTGAGATCCTTTCTTGCATATGATATTTTGCCATATACAGCCAATTGCTCTGCCATCCACACAGCTATTCCTCAACTGTCTATATCCTGGGCACCAGGTCTTCAAAGTTCCTCAGATTTTCTGCTATGATGAGATGAGTAGCTTTGTGGCATATCAAATTCCAGCAGGAACCTGCCAAGTCAGCCAGCTGTCTGCTTTCACATAACTCATATGACATATTTCAGAATGTATTCAGAAGAGAGCAACTACCACCTTAAAGGTCTCTTGAGTTCCTGCTCTCAGTTATCTAAGTAATCCAGGCACGTCTTCATCTAAGTGAGCAAGCTACTCAGCCTTCAAGATAGCACATAAATCTTAAAAAATCAAAAGACAAAACTATTTGCTCTTCTAGAAGATATGTTTAAATTACAGTTTGATTGTACATTCAAGTTAGCTTCTTCAGTATTTATTTGTGTATTATCTATCTGATTGTCAGGAAACTGCTGGAGAATATTCCTGTTTATCTCAGTGTTTCTGGTTTAAGACTTCATAGTAGATTTATATCCTTTCAGTCTCTGGTAAAACTATATCATATTGCATGTTGGAGAGAACGAATATCAGATAAATGTTATTGTTTATTTTTCTGATGTCCTTTCCTATAATAATCTTTAAATCAGTTCAGATATAAATCCCTTTAAATATGTACCTACTTGTATTTGCCTGTGTTGCAGTTGGATTGGGGCGTAAGTTCAAAGGTTTTTTGTGTGCACCTTGGAGAGCTGCAGAAGTGCTGATATCAGAAGCTCTACACCTTGAAAAGCTGCTCTGTGATATGCATGAGAACTGTCCCGTAGCCCTTCCGTAACGCTAGGCCTTGAGGAGCCCTTCAGCAGAATCCTCCTTTTTATTGCTTGACTCTATCCTTAACAGCAACTGCCAGAATAAGAGGAGAGGTCACTGTTTGCAACACAGCCACATTTCAGGTGATTAGAACCAAAAAATTTTGACCTAGAGGTGATAAATAATTCTGTTTTGTAAACCCTATAAAATATCTATAAAAGGAGGACAGATATAGTTCAAAATAATCGAGGATATTTTTACTGCACAAACTCATATTCCACTCAACATACTCTGAAAACTCTTGCAGTATTTACTTTTTAATATTCTTGCCTTCCTTCCCATTACTTCAGCAAAGTAGCAAAGACAATAGGGTGTTTGGTGTTGTTTTCCAATATCCTTTGAGTAAAGTTTCAATTTTTCTGTAAAAGCTTGGGAAGATCTGCAGAAGAAGGAAAATACTTTTTAGTTGCCCAACTAGTATAGCTGGGGAAAAAAAAGCAGACAAACTATTAGATACTTTGGATCTTAAAGGCAGCACATTTCAAGCTAAGAATGAGCCAGTTGTTCTGAGTTTAATGTAATCATTTTAATCAGTGGGAAAGGATAGTGGGCTGGGCATCTATGAAGGAGAAGGGCAGAAAAAAAAAGTGTTAGCAAAGGGAGGCAGAGTGAACAAGGTTATTTGTTACTCCCTGAGGGAGGGAGAGGCAGGTAAACAGTTGGGAACAAGGGAGTCCTCTCTCTCTTTCTTTCTTTCTCTACGTAAAAAGTGCATGAATTGCAGTACTTACACATGTATTTTACAGGAATGCAGCGTGAATCAAATAGGTATATTCATATTTACACTGGTAAACTGTTAGCAGTGCCTCATGTAACAGCCGTGACTAACCAGCTGGACTAGACAAATTTTGATAAAACATAAGGCATAAAAGACATCTGCCCTTGCCAGTAAATTCATGCAAGCCTAGTAATATTCAACAGGGGAGTTCAACAGTTTTCAGTTGTTCATCCTTGTACTAGAAGCACAAAACCAGCTATCTCGAGAACTGAATTCCAAGGGGCAAAAAAGGACAAATATTAAAACATTATGAATATAGTTTCATCTTGGATCTAGTTTGGTGCCGCACTTTAGATCTGTTCATACCCAACTACTTATTGTGAATAAAAGCATCGTGTACACGGACTTTACTAGTGCTTTCCATGTATGCTGTTACTCGGCTAGTATTTCCTATCTTCGCCCATTTCACAGACCACTTAATAACTCAATTATGTCATGTTTTTCATTCCTACCTAGAAATAAATATAATCTCTCCATCTCTTCGCCCATTTCACAGACCACTTAATTATATCATGTTTTTCATTCCTACATAGAAATAAATATAATCTCTCCATTTACTAACCTGCTTTTTTCTGTGTCATGACTTCCAGTAATTCAGAGTAATTCATTTTGTTCAGCGTGCACTTAAGCATGTGCTCACACCCACTCTGTTTACTTCTAAATGGGAGCTCTTCATTGCCCTGGAGTGAGAATCTGCGAGAATAAAGCAAGGACAGCTTGTTCACCTCTCTGCCCTTTTTATCCTGCTGGTGTTTATTTTTGTCATATTGGTCTTGGTGTGATCCCGGCAGACGTGACTGTGTCCTGTCAGCTGTCTCCGATGTAAGGAAACTTCCACTGAAACCACAAGGAGTTACCTAACACTCACAGCTCAGAGCTGTCCCTTTTGGTGGCTTTCTTTTTAATTGGATTTGCTAGAAACAATTCTCGTGTATTCTGCTTCAACAATAGAGTGTAAATTGGAAGAAGGGTGCTTTAAGCAGAGTAATTTAGTTTAAAATAAAATAGCTCATCTTGGTGAGTCCCACTATCTTACTGTAGGCAAATTTTAGGGTGGCTCAGGCAGTTTACAAGTGCTTTTTGGGTTTTCAGGTTTTTACTAATTCCAGCTTCAGGCCAGCTTGAGCCAATTTACTTGACCTTTTATTTGGGAGCTAGAAAATCTGCCAAATTTTGCAGGCAGCTGACCCACTTCTGCCACTGCAGCAGTGCTGCTCGGATGCAGGCGGGCAGGTAGAGGGCTTTTATAGGAGGAAAATGAAGCAGAAAATTATTTTGAATAATACATATTTCATAGAAGTATAGGGACTTAAATAATTAGTGCTTTATTTGTGATCATTGGACCAGGCATAGCCCCGCACTACATAAACTGTGTGAGCATGGAAGTCCCCCAAGTGCAGGGAGAGGTGTCCTCCGGACTTGGATGTCTGGATTAACTTGAGCTGCACTGTATATATTACAATAGTTAACTAAGAAACAGTATTTGTTTATCCAGTAATTGCATTTGCCTGTACATCTCTTCCTGATTACGTTTGATATCGTCCCATACCATGTGCAAACTGCTGCTTGGATGAGTAATTAATTAAGGATGTCAGGTACTGCAGAAAACAGCTCAAAAGCTTGGTCAAACTAGACCACCAAACTAGGTGAATGCTAGAGACAAGGTATTTTCAGCCATGCAACCTCAAATCCCAACCAGAGGGACAGGCCAGCATATATTGTCCTTTGTTCTTACTTTTCCCTGTGTTTCAATGAGAGATGCCAATAAATCCTGAGTTGCTGCTTCCTGAAGGCAGGGTGAATACCCGGGGCTTTAACTTCGAAATTCCCCTCTCACCACTGCCCAGTTGCATAAGGTTAAATAAATATCTGCTGGGATAATATAAAAGAAGGAAGAGCAATGACAAGCAAAGTATATGGCATTTATCATGCAAAAAAAAAAAAATTATTCAACAAACCTGGAAGTCACATCATCAAATCCTGGACAAATATTTAAATGCAGGAAAGTGTATTTTACGTAGGTGTCGACCAGATCTTTATCGTTCAATCTGATCTTTATCTTGTTTTTCAACAAATGGTTTTCAAGCTAAACTAAACTTCTGAACCTTCACATGGATCCCTTCCAAGTGGCTAAACTACCCCCTCTGGTTGTTCTAGGGGTAATTTTGAAATTTACACACTCCCTTGTCTCCAGTTTAGAGCCCCTGCCTGTATCGACCTTTTTCCTTAGCTGCATCCGTGGGATGGGAGCCTGCTGGATGCTTCCCTTCCGAGTATGCGAGCGGCATAGTGATTAGTCCTGGACAGAAAACAAGCACTCCATTTCATGCAATTTGGAGAGGTTCCATTTGTTTATAGTCTGCACTAAAACAGAACTAAACCTTGAAAAATGTTTTGCACAAAAAGTACAGCAACCTCATCAGACTATTAAATAGTCCTGGGCTAGATGCTTGCTCAGGCAATCAGACCTCCTTGTAAGATTCCTAACTACTAGCTGGTAAGTGTGGCTTCTCTCTCACTTTCTTGCACTCTCTTCTGCTGCAGCTGTTCCATTTTGTATAAATCAAACATTTCTTGATTAAAAAAATGTATTCTTTACAGCCATGAATGCATGATGCGTTAAACTCAGATCTCCCACTCTGCAGATCAGGGCTTTACCACTATCCTCCTGAGTCTTTGTTTCAAAAATCTGTCTTGGATTTTATTTTCTAACATGACCAAATAGAAATACATTTTAGAAAAAGGTGAGAGTACAATCTGTCTTGGATTTTATTTTCTAACAAACATGACCAAATGGAAACACATCTTAGAAAAAGGTGAGAGTATGGAAGAACAGAGCAGCTTGTTCTCTCAAACTGCTCTAGAGCTGCTCTACAGCTTGTGTGTCCAGTTTACCTCCTCCTTCTGCAACTGTTTATATGGGGGATCTCGTAGTGTCTTGCTCAGTAATATAACCAGTGCTCAGATCCCAGCTAGGACTTTGTCCTGTCACAGACCTGCCCCTTTCGCTGAGAAAGAATTCTGAACACACACAAAAAGCAGTAACAGTGACAGCAGGAAACTCTTCAGCCAGCAGAGAAGCTTCTGAGGCACCTTTGAAGGTGCCAGGCGGGATGTGAAGGGGAAAGAGCAGATGATCTGACACTCCAGAGAACCAGAAAGGGAAAAAAACAGCCAGGAATGAGACGAAGAGTTTAGTTCCATGGGGGAGAGCTTTCTGAAGTCTTTGAGATCTTTGTTTGAAAGAAACAAAAAAACCTCAGTGTCCACTCTTGTATCTCACACAGAAGGAAACAGGCAGTGCTGCCATGACTCTGCGTGACTCCGAGTGAGCTTGCACAGCAAGAAGCAGGGAGGCAGGTCCTGATCAGGCAGCTGGAAGGGAGCTGGGATGTGCATGTCCATGCAGAGAATTACCAAGTATTGCCATTCCCAAACAGGCTTCACCCAAAATGGGAGGTTTAAATGCACACCCCATCATCATGTTATTAATTTGCAATGTAGTTAAAACACTAGCAAAGTTTGGAACATTTGAGCTGCAGAACAAATCTCATGACTTCTGGGAGAGTTCAGGTAAATTTACATTTTTGTCAGCATATTTCACTGGATACTCATGCCTACTGCATTAACCTGATTAACCGTAAATCACTTCGTAGCAACAAGCAGGTCAAAATCGAGTTGTACCAATGTCACTTCAACCATCAGAGTACAAGATTGTGCTCAGTCCTAGAGCACAGTGCTAGTGATCTGTGCTCTTTTTACAAGCATGGAAATGACTGATGGAAGAATGTCAAAAACCTTGTGAAAACCTGAACATCCTGATTCTGTGATATACATCTGTGTGTTATAGCAACAAGTCTTCCAAAGTAAGATCCGTTGAAGCTGGCCAGGAAAGGTTGTTTCTTCCACAGCCTAAAGGGCATTATAGGGAAGATGGAGCCATACTTTTTCAGAGGTGCACAGTGGAAAAACAAACAAGGCAATCGTCATAAGGTGCAACAAAAAAAAACCTCTTATTAGACATAAACTTTAAAATGTTCACCGTAAGGGTGCTCAAACACTGGTGGCCAAGAAAGGTTCTGGATTGAAAAATCTCTAAAACTGATGGAGGGAAGGGCAGTGAAAGCTGCACCGGGCAAGGCCTAAGCAACTTGGTCTTGTCTCAAAATGTGGACGTTTTGAGCAGGTGGTGGGACCAGATAACCTCCTGAGATCCCTTCCAACCTTCATTATTCAATGAAACCGTATTATTTGGCCCTTTTGGATTTTGCAACACTAATGCCTAACTGGTAAGACAGCTTCATTTTTCTAAAATATTTAGCTGTCCATAGAGTTTTGTCAATCAGTCATGTTGGGTGTGTTTATCTGAAAACCTAATGGCTATCATGCTTTAACAGGGACCTTTAAGATTCTACTTTAGACAGTACAAGTAGTATTCCACAGTATATTAGCCAGCTACAGTCAATCTTATGCTGCTTGGAGCTCTACACTTATATCTAACTGATTTCAGCAACTGTCTTCAAGGAAAGAGATTTTCATGTATCTTCTATTCCCCAAATTCCAATATCTTTGGCAACCTGCCTGATTAGGTTCTTTATTTCCGTTAGATATTCATTAGAAAGCATGAAGGCCTACCTGTGTTCTGCACATTGTTACCCTACAGTCCTATAGAAGCCATTATTCTATAGAATTATAGAATAATATAGGTTGGAAGGGATCCCTCAGAGATGACAGCAACCTTGCAGTGACATGAGCCAGCTGCAGCAGACCCCTGCAAGGTCAACCTCGTCACTGCTGATGCCCAACACCAGGACATTTGGCTGATGAGTCCTGGGAGATTCCACCAGCAAAGACAAAAGGTAGAAGTGAGGCAGAGGCTCAGAACTGTGGAAGGTGACAAAAGTCACAGAGTAGGTAGAATATTTGGGGATGGCAAGGGAAAAACTTGGTGAGCAAAGGTCTGCACACTGCCCCATGCCTGTCTAGCTTTACCCCTAATTGCAGATGTGATAGATGGTAACAGAGCAGAGCAGCCACAGGAATGAAACAGCTTCATGTGGGAAGTCTGAGGACATAGTGACCTTGCCCCTCGGCAAGGCGCTAGTGTTGTATTTGAGAAGGAAGGGCCAAAAGCTTGAGGGAAGGGAGAAGGACTGGCCGGAGGCTGTGCAAATGCAGGAATTTGGTGTGTTGGAAGAAAGGCCTCTCATTTAGCCATTGCTCTATCATGTGCTGCTGTGCTTGGCCCTTTATGGCTCTGCAGTTCAAAAATTGTCCAGCTGGTATGTGCGTTTTTTCAATTTTATTTACACAAAAAGTAGAAACTCTCCCATCTATTTATATTACTTAATTAACTAGTCCCTAAACTTCCTGTGTAAGCCTTGAGATGAGAGAGAACCAAACTACATACAGTCAAGAGTGTCTGTAGTAATGAAAAGGTCAGTGGGAAAATAGCAAGACAAAGTGGTGACATTTGGTCCTCCTACACTCTTCTCTTGTGTGAGAACGCATAGAAAAAAAAATAGGACATTGTGGTCAAGAGAGCAGAATGCTGTATTGAGAAAAGACAGGCTTCCTGCTTGCTGGTATTATGGGCTGAGATTATTTCCTCCATCTTTATGGGTATACTTACATTTTTAAACATAGCCAGTTTTGCACTTATAGCAGTAATTGGTTCAATAACCTAATTAGACCTAGGTTAGATGCAAATTAAATCCCCACTTAAAGAAAACATCAATTTAACAGAGTAAATGGAAGATCTGAGACGTATACAACAGCACCAGACCCTTACCTCAGAGAAAGCAAAGCTTGTTTCTGTGCTTGCCTCACGATTTAACAAACTGCAGTTTTTGTGCTGTATGTCAACAGAGTGCAATATTCTGTATGCAAACTGCACAGGAACACCAGAAAAGAAAAGGTTAATGAAGCAGCTTCCGTGTAGTGAGGTAGACAGGTAAAATGCTTGTGTTACACTTTCAAAGAACTGAAAAAAAATGCGGTGAGTATAAAAAGTAAGGTTAAAACATTGCATAAAACATTGCAGATCAGATTAGCTGAGAAAGGTATGAAACGAAATCACCTAGTTTATCAGCTAGATTTTAGCGTTGTCAATGTGCTGTTGTTTACCATAACTCAGCACTTTGCATCAGTTGCAAAGATCCTATTGTAGGGTTGTTTGGTACCCTTCTAAGTGGGAAGATAATTTATCTTTAGCCTGGTTTGCAGATGAAACAAGGCCTGTGCAATCACTTTGCCTGTCCCTTGTGTCTGCCAGCCCTTCCCAGGGGCCAGGAACTCCCTGGTATCTATCTGATGCTCAACCTTTAACTTGTAAAGCACTTTTTGTCATTGCAGGTAATTGCAATGAATTTACAGCAGGAGAAAATACAATCAGGCTGTAACCTTGTGTCAAGTAACAACAAGCTGAACAAGACAACTGGATAATGGCAACCATCTTAGAAATGAAATTTGGGATCAGTAAGGGGACCCTGGTGTTTGGTCTACGTCCACTTGATAAACACGTTAATGCAATCAGTATTGCTAGTAACGGATATAGCTGTTGCAGAGCCCACGAGGGGAGGCAGCTCTTCATGTCCTTTAGCTGGCTGCTAGGACAAGCCCAGAGCTAAGGTGCTTTGTGGGCTGGTCTGTTGTCCTGCTGTAGTCCTGCTCTGAACTGAGCTGGTAAAGCAGTCACCGCACCAGCGTGCTTGGTATGGCAGGGGCAGGGACACCCTCCCGAGAAACACAGAGTTACAGGTCAAGAAGCTGTTCTCTATCCTGGAAGCCTTAGTGCACCCAGCCTGTGCCTCAGCTCTCCTGTAAGGCTCAGGGTGTTGCAGACGGGGGAGCTGGAAGGAAGGAAAACCGAATAGGATGCCAAGACACAAAGTCACAAACGCAGTTTCCACAGTAGCCAGTGCGGGCAGTTGGGTGGCACAACTCTTCACAGCTGCCATTTCCTACTAGCTGTTTCTCCTAACTCAGCCCGTTTACTGTTCTGCTTTCACAATGTTCTTCTTAGGCCTAAATGTTGGGACAGCTTCTGCTCTGCGAAACTGGGAAGCTGAGAGAAGACTATAGTCATTGCTATTCCGAGAAAAGCCAGGAAAGAAATAATTTCTTTAATTATTGTAAGAGCTTCTGCTCTTTTCTCTTATTCATAATTTCTGTAGAGAACTGACAACTAGTAATTAGAGGTTTCCACAAGATTGGGAGTAATTAATAGCACTGTGAATAGCGTGGTATCATTGTAGTCTACTGCATTACGCTAATGGGATCCTTCATGACTCTTAAGCTGTGTAATCTTTGAAGAAGCCTGTTTCTATTTTATGGACAAATTCACTTCTAGTATAACTTTTTTTCCTGAAAGGCAGTGATGTTGTTTCCATTTTTACCAGAGAGCTGATCCCACTATACACCCAAGAGAAAATATAGAAGCCAGCGAGGAGTAACTTGGACATAGGCAAAACATTCAATCATAATAAAATGTTTCCAAGAAACATTTTGGACTGGATGATTTCCAGAGGTCCCTTTGAACTCCAACTATTCTGTGGTTTTCCTCACTGAGAAAGAAACATTTCCAGAGCTTCCTAGGAGAAGGTATTAACCCTAGGCAGCAAAAAGATGCACGTTTTTTCTTACCTCGGTTTGCAAGGTTTCTTTCATCAGTTCAGTCCCACCTGCTGTGTACAGCCTCTTAGGAGCAAGGATTCTTTGTGCCTTCAGCCAGGTTTTGGATGCCAGAATAGTCTATGATAGGAAAAAAATATATCTATGATTAAAAGAAAAAAAACTTTTGAGGAGCCAGAACTAGGGAATAGTTGAGGGTGGGTTATTATCCTTTGCTGGACCAAAAATGTGATCCACAGACCTTCCAAGCAGAGGTGGGAGTTAGCTGTTTCGTCTTACAAGACCCTTAGCAGTAGTCATGCTGGCTAATGAATTACAAATAATACTGTTACATTCTTAAAGCAGTCCCCTGCTGCAATAAATAGTATCAAAAGCAGATGCTGGCATTCACTGGCCTACAGTATTTCTATCTTTTACAATCTTTTACATTCATTTTCTAATCAAAACTCCCCAGGATTTTAGTGTAAATGGAGGTAGAAGAGTGAGCACACCTTGATTTGATCATTTTTAGTTTAGATGCACTGAAACTCAGTTAACTCAGAAGGCTCTGAATATGGGCTATAAATTTATCAGTTATGTCACTTTTTAAAGCATACTTTTCCTTGTATGATGTGGAAATATCCCCTACAAAACCATTTCAAGAAGGATTCAGATCCAGAAGCCCTTCACTGCAGTCTCAGGAGAAATGTCCTGTTTGCATTTCCATGAAGTCCTGTTAGGAGTGCAGTATTGCTGCTGCTGCAGTTGGATCAAGTCAGTCAAAGATGACCTGTTTTGTTAGCGTACCTTGGTCACATCTTCTTGTGCCAGAATGTTTGCAAGAAGTGAATTAACTCTCACATTTCATACTGTGAACAAAACTATCAAATTCCTAAACACAGAAATATTTTATTTTACTGTCCTCTTTGCCACCTCCTCATCTCTCTTTGCGAGTTTTGTTCATCCTGATTAGGATGTGAGTATCTGTTGTAAGGAGACCTGGCATTTACTTGTCTTTTACGTTGCTTGTGTAGTTCGAGGTGCTACAAAATCAACAAGGACACTCTGGAGGAAACTGAGTCTGCACCCAGATTATTTTCTATTCGTAAAGAATCCATGTGATACCTAATAAAATATTTACTTTCATCAGGCTTCCTGACTCGATAAAGAGAAAATTTAAGATTTTTAAAGTCTTTTTAGACTATTCATTTTGTTCCATTCAAATAATCATTCTTTAAGAATAAGAATATTTTTCAATATTTATCTTCAGTTCCCAGAGCAAGCAGATATTGCAGTTTGCTGCATAAGATGTTTAGGCTAACTAGTGGTGTATTTTTTTTTCCCCAACATGGTATTTACTTACTTGATGAATGTGAGCAGTAACAAGTTGAAAAGACATATAAGGAAACATTAAGAGGAAAATAAAACGAAGTGAGTAACCTCCCTCGTGTATTATTCATTTAAAGATCATAAAGGTTCAGATGTGAATATCACGTATTCATGTTTCATTATGATTAGAACATAGAACAAATAAAGAACAATTATTTCTGCCTGTCAGGACAAAACTCACGTACTTATTGAAAGAATATAAGGGGGAAAAAATCATCCTTTATGAGCTAATTATAGCTGAATTGTTTCATATAGACACTTAGATTGTTTCAAGATCCCAGGATATGGCCCATCAAGCAGAGGGCTACAAGAAGTCACTGGACAGGCCATAGGTAATACCCTGGAATCTTTTGTATCCCTGGACAATTGTTTCTCAAATTAAGGACAGTACGTGACTGTGTCTAAGTATCTTCCTATCACTCCAACTAGAATGCCTTGAGTGTTAATATCAGAAGAAGAGATGTGTCACTCCTAAAGGACAGTTTAATGCAACAGAGGCTTCAGTTCTGACTAAAACCCTTAAAATGTTTCCATCATTTCTCTGAAAATAGTATCAGAAGAATTCAGATGATTATGTACTTACATATTGCCTAACACTGAAGCCCTTGGTCAAGGAGCAGCATTCCTCAGGGCTTCTGGAGCTGCCTAACTCAAACTGAGATATAGCCCAAAAGCCTTCTGTTGCATTAAACCATTCTGTTCCATTAGTGTTATGTATTATTCTGACATTCCCTTGCTTAGTTTGGTTTGATTTTGAGATTTAACTCTCTTAATTTTGGCTTTTCACCAAGGAACTTGAACTGCTTCATTTGGAGAGGGCAATAAGGAACTAACTTCACTATTGCAGAGAACACTTAATGCTTCTTTACACTATTTAATACAGCCCTAGACACCCACAATTTACACAGCTAGTCATAGAAACTTGTGTGACAGCTAACCCAAGCCTGCCTGCAAGGAGAGAAATAAAACACCACATTGTTAGTTGATGACCTGAGTTGCATTTTATGGCTACTGCAAAGTTAGTAATTGCCTTTGGTAAAAACTGTCTTATTAATTGTAATTAAAAAACAAATAAATAAAAAAGCAAGGTGTGTGCATTTTAATTCAGCTTTTATACACACATAGTCGGAGAACATCTCTGCAATGGCATTTGAATAAATGCTGCAGGAGTTCTCTTTTTATGAATTGTTTTGCAAAATGCATTTTGGTGAGGTTACAGCGATGACTTTACAAAGCTCACCTTGGAGAGACTGTGGCAGGACTAGAAGCAGAGGAAGATCAGCAGCCGCGCTGGGATCTGCCCGTCGCCAGCCCCGCACCGTGGCTCCCATAAGGGCAGAGCTGCGCCTGGGAGCTGGCAGGGCTGTCCCGGGCCAGGCGCGGGGCCAGCCCGGCCTCCCGGCCCGACCAGGGCAGAGCCACAACAAGGGGGAGGTGACAGTGACAGGAGGCCACTTCTGTGCCGGCCGCCGGGGAGGGGACAGGAGGGGGAGAGCAGCTGCTGCGGCTCTTCATCCCGCTCGGGCTCCGGCGATGCCCCCGCGGCAAACGAAGTGGCCGCGCACCGTCCTCCTCGCCGGCATCGCGGTGCTGCTCGTCTCCCTCGTCGTGGCTGCCGTCCTGGCCTCTGTCCTCACTCGGGGAAAGCAGCAGATTGGTCCCCACATGCTGAAGTGGAAGGACAGAGGGACCACCAGGAACCTCCAAGAAGTCATGCTGGGAAGGTGCTACAGCTACGTCAGGGCTCAGCAGCCTGCACTGGGGTGAGTAACCGCCTCTGCCCCTGCGTCTGAACTAGGTGCTCTAGTACAAGCAACGGAAAGAGGCAGCCACCATCCTCACCGAGCCACCTCCTCCAGGTACGCTGTGGCACAGAGAAATCGGGGGGGAAAGGTTGCAATTACGTGTGCAAAACGCACCTGCAGAGCTTCCTTTGGGGAGCAGCCTGCAGGATGAGCGGGGACAGCGAGGTGCTAGGGCAGGAGTCACCCAAAAACACAAACTGTGACTTTGCGTGAGGCAGCTAAAATAGAAACTGGATTTCCACAGGCTTGAATGTGCCACAGTAACTAAATCCGGGTTGTAAAAAGCTCTGTAGCATGTAACGCTGTATTCACATAACCCAAATGTTTCACAGGAAAGAGGAAAAGGAGAAGGTTCAGCACAGACTTCCAGGGTGGATAAGCATGTCAGAAAAGCGTTGGGGAATGTGTTGGGATTATGCGGAGCAGATGTTTCAGCCCGCGGGCAAGACCCCTTGTGTGAGTTCCCAGCAATCAGGGCCTGCTGCCGCAGCGGAGAGCAGACGTGTCGCAGTGACAGCACCCGGGCTCATGTCCCCATGCAGCCCCTGGCGCGCGGAGCGTCGCGATGCGCAGAGGTGATGCCTTGGGTGCGGGTCTGCAGCAGCGTGTCCGGGCTGAGGATGAGCGTGCAGGGCTCCAGCCCGGGGAACCGCTAGGCAGGGAGCAAGGAGGCCCAGGGGTTCCCCAGCACCTCGGGCCGGAGCCAGCGTAGGCCTCCCACCTCCCAGCCCATCCTCAAAACCTTTCTCTGAAAACCTGGAAACTTCTGCTGGAGAGTAAGGGAAAAGAGCAGGGTTTTCACTTCTGCTTCCAGTGCAAGAAATTCTGTATGAAAAAGGCGACTTGCAGTATTTGAAGGAAAATGGACACACAAAACACAGTGGCCTGAGCCCACAGAGATTTAAGCACAAGTTCTACATTAAACACGTGAGTGCTTCCAGTTAAGAAGGTTGCTTTTATGGATAAAACTAAAATCCTCCTGAAGCTTTGCAAAACAATGTACATATTCCTAAAAGGGTATGTACATTTATTAAATAAGAATCCATTCAATATCTGAAATAATTTTGGAAACGTAGTAGTTCATTAGTTCTGCTTGTTCATTTCATTCAAATCGGGGTGCTAGAGATGTAAAAAATGACTTTCGTGCAAACTTGTTTCTAGCCAACTTCACAAATGGTTTCACTCACAGCACAGTCTGAAGATGAATCGCAAATATGGCTGGGAATTATTTGTTTAAAAAAACTTTCAAGAATAGCTTTTAAAAGGCCACAAATCCATGGTCATAAGTTTTCTAAAATGGTTGTATTTACAAAGCAGTACATTTTATGCTATTCTGAATCCAGCAACATTTAATAGCTTCAGAATTACTGTTATCTCTTTCTTTCCTTTAGATTAAATGATTTCTGTGTAGGTGGACTTGTTTTTTTTTTTTTTTAAAAAAAAACCTATTAAAAAAACAATGTAAACTGTATCTGAGAGAGACAGCATTGAAAAAGGAAAAATGTTCATTTATGTACACCTGAAATGTTCAGGAGGTTCCTGAACAGAAAAGGTAAAACATAGGCATTGCCTTTTTTAGGAATCTAATCTTAGACTTATTCCCTGTCCTACTGAGAGCACCGTAGTGTGTGGTGCAACGAACCGCTTTTATCACTGCCAGTTTCTGATGATAAAGCCAGGGCCTTTGGGACACATCATAGATCCCTCCATCTTTCATCCTATGCTCTTTTGTCATTAATGCAGGCCTTATATCTCCCATTGCATGATCTTTTTAGTGTATTTAATCCAACAAAAGGATTAGGAAAATGGAACTGAAGAAACTCGTGTTTGTAAGCAGATCACACTGCGTCATACTCAGTTGGGCCTTTTGTTGTCCTGACTCCTACTAGGAGAACTTCAAAGCTTTGGTTATAATTCTACTTTCTTCATACATTCATTTATAGTATACATATATGTATGTGTATAGAGATAGATAGATGTACATATACATATGCTTGTGCCCTTTTAATCTTACATCAACACATGCATTTGCTTAAAAAGCTCTGATTTTAGTAAACTCATGCACATTTTCTCTCATTTTGAATTACCCTCATATCTGTAAAGGCCTTTAAAATTTGCTATGAAATCTTGAATATGACTTAGCTTAGAGCAATAGACCTCTAGCCACCTTGATCACTTTTCCTTCCGTCTCCTTTTACCCACTCACAGTTTGCCCTTCTACAGTCCGACTAACGCGGATCTGCCAGCCTTCACCACACACACCCACAGACTGTATTTTTTTTCCCCTCTTTTGACTCCCCTTTTGTTATACTTCAGGTCTAAATCACGTATTTCTGTCTATCGTGACTTTCATGTTTTCCTGGCTAAGCTGCCTCTTCCTACTTTCATAATGTAGGAAATAATAACCAGAGCGAAAGTATTCTTTGGTTCCACACCTCTGCATTTGCTGCAGATGCTGAAAGCTTTGACATGAAGCCTCAGCTGAACCTTTCTCATCATCCTACAACTTTGAATCAGAGATTAATGTGTGTTTGAAGTGATCTTGGGCAGTCCTTTGGTCCAGCTCTGCCCTCCCAGTCAATACACATCTCACTGCTTTTACTTCTGTTAGCAACTAGAACATTACATTACAGTAACTCTTTGCACTGATATGCCCAATTTCCATCATTTCCTTAACTTGTGCACCTCCCTTTCCTGTGTGTTTTCATGTTTAACAGCAGCACCATACACTTGTTAGTGTATAATTTGATATCTGTAATGCTTTAAATATGGCCCTGCTGCAAGCAAGCATTGTTCCACCTGATCTATATTTGCATTTTAATAAAGTAACCTATAAGAATCTCACTGAATCAAAAAAACTCCCCGCAAAAAAAGAACTGTGTGCCCTCCCCACCTTTTTCATTGGG